>JAODLI010073308.1:0-35530 GCA_027575585.1 Percopsis omiscomaycus
GAAAGCTTTCCGTGGACCTCAAAGTGGGGGGTCGTCTTATATTCAGTATCGTCTTATATTCGGGTATATACGGTAATGTCTTTATTAATCTACCATCTTAAATAAAGGCTCAGAATAATAATACTACAATAAATTGTATCAATACATCAAGTAGACTAATGGTAGAAAATGGCAATAAACACATTTTCACCTCTTTCTTCACTGTGGCAGAATAGAGGAGGAAGGTGACCTCCTTCATGGGCTCCCCATCACTACGGACCTCGCCAGACACATCGTAGCCACCCACCACCAGGTGGTCAGAGGCTGGGGCGTTGGCATTGGAGACATGCACTGACGTGGAACTCTAAAGATAAGAAGATTGACCCCTTCATATTATTGTAGCAGGAAGACAATGAATGTTTTTATAAAAGCTAAAATACTTGACTTCTGACTATATTCTACGAACGTGATGACCCTAGAGAAATAATAGCAACATATTCGGATCTCTCTCTCTCTCTCACAAGAGAAAGGGGAAAATGTGACCACAACATAAACTGTTGCCATAGTAACTCGCTCTTAGTGCCTGAAAAGTTATTGACATGATGAGGAGAAGACACTAACTTGCTCCAGTGTCCAGGAAGGATGGGAGGCTGTGATATCATAATTTCCTGGTAGCACTTTGAAGAAGGTATACCTGCGAGATAGCAGTTCATATACAAATTTAAGAATTATTAAAAGACACACTAAAATGTATATAAATCACTAATATAAACTGGCCACTTACTTTCCCCCAGGCTGAGTGAGAACAGTTTGGAGTTTTTCAGCTGTTCCAGCTCGGCTTAGTTTGACTTCTACACCCGCTGGTCCAAGGAGATGGCCTGTACTCAGAACCTTAAGTATGAAAAAGTGCATAATATGTGTAACTAAAACATACACCACAAACATAATGGAATTGAATTGATAGGTTGCTTGTTAAATATCCTAAAGTGACAGGTTTTAACACTAGAACTGAAATTGAAAATGATATTTACAAATATAGCAAGGTGTGTAATTTTGCTGAGAAATTCAAAGCCCTGCAGCTGTTCCATCCCAGCATTGACAGTGCTTGCAGTACACATATATCTTCGGTGGTTTCCTTGAACATGTCCCGCACACAAAACGACTGCATGCCATACAGGCATATACAGGGGTTTAATAATTAACTATTTAAAATCACAACATTGAATGACGTAGGAAATCGCGGCTCTAGCATTAAGACAGAACTTGCTTTTCACTGGGGAGAAACAAAGAGGCTGCTATCAAATAGAAAGAGGTTCTCACCGTTCCAGAGACTGAGAAGCCAGTGAAGATGAAGTTAATGTCCTCCTCCTTTGTGCAGATGTCATTAACTCCATCTACATGAAGGTCAACGCTGGTAGGCTCTACAGATGAAAACATATGCAAACAAAGTAACTCATGCTATTCTTCTTGGCGAGATAATACTGACAACTTCCACATCGATACAGAACATTTTTATGTTAGATAGGTACTCTTACCAAAGCTCCAGCCTAGTGGAGGCTCAATCTTCAAGACAAAGTCTCCCTGTGAAAAATATACAGTTAACAACCATTGTCTTCATTACATGACTGTTTGAAGAGGTGATTTGTATACCTTGTCATACAGGGGGATCATGAAGTAGCCATTGATTGGAGCACAGTCAGTCTGATATTTCAAAGAACCTTGCTTGGTGTACAATTTAATCTGTACAACAACAAAAAAGAGAAAATAGTGTAGGCAGCAAGCACTTATTTGAAGTATTTGATCACGCACTAAGGATAACACTGATGCCTAAGCAGGCTTAGCAATAGCTGGCTGGATATCAACACTCGAGTTGAGTGTCAAATATGTTGTAATATACTGAGCATGCAAACTAAACTTTGGAAAATTTCATGCTAAGCTTTGGATAATTTCGTGTAATGATATAATATGTAAAAGAATGGACGCTCTTCTCGGGACTAACGTTGGCAGCTAACATTTGTCTTGTCAGGAAGATTAGGTTTAGGCTTGCGTTATGCCCAGAACTTCACACACACACTCACAAATGCATGTTTCTCAACAGATAACTATATAGCTGCAAGGGCAAAAGAATGACTGCTACACAGAAGCGAGAATATTGCATACAACATGGCCCTTAATGTACACTACCAGCCAAGGGGTCGCGTTAGCTTCAATTAGCCTACGACAATTTCATTCAATCTTTCATGGAAGCCCACCAATCCCCGGCTAGCACGTTAGGCTAACGTTAGGCAGGTAGCTGTTAGCCATCTGCCTAATCGGACCTAGGGTTTGCACCTCACCTCAATAAGAGAATAATTGATTTCAACATCGGATTTCACAAATCCTCCACATGCCACCACAATGTCATCCGACGACACGATCATAAAATGGCAGCAGATAAACCCGAATAATATCGATATCGTCCCGATGTCTGCCTGGACCTTAATTCCAATCATTTTGAAACCGATTTCTCCTGAAAAATCTGACAAACGCACGCTGCCTCCGGTTCCGTACCAGCTGAGCTGCTGTATCCAACGTCACGAACTCCAACGTCTGTCAACAGTATCGCCCTCATCTGGCTTGGAGGGGACATCATTTGCCATAAATGTACACATAATTACAAAATGAACACTAAAATATAAACACAGAATTAATAAAATATATATAGTCTAAAAAGTTGTTTAGTGTATATATTTATTTTTGTCATGTAAACAAAAATTTTTGCACACTGTAAACACAAATGCCAAACGTTAGCTATAGAGTAACAGCAATGTCCCCTTGAAGTACTAAAATTAAGATGTTTCAAGGTGTTATGAACCATTATTAAAAAAAAACTATCTAAATATTAAGAGAGCACGTAATAGAAAATATGTAGCATGTTAACAAAACAAGGCAGTTTTTACAGCTGTTAGCCATCTGTTAAAACCATCTTAATTTTTCAAGCGCTGGCACTACGATTTGCTCTGCTTTACATATCAGTCTGGGAAGTTTCAATTCAAATTCATTTGTCAGTAGATCAGAGAACTGCCGTCCCAATTAACATTTAGGTTGATGTTCAATTGGTGCCAACAATTAAGTGCAAGTCTTCCCCACATTGGTCTTCAGAGTGGCCCTGCTAATGAGTGATACCTATTGGCACAATTAAGATTTACCAGGCTGAGAGCAAATTGTAAGGAGAGCTTGCAAAATCAAGATTGTTGGAGCCAAGCTACACAGTTTATAATGTCTATAAGTAAGAAAAATGTGTTAATACATTTAAAGTGCAAACACAGGGGAATTTGGTGTAGAGAAAATCTAAATTCATGTCATAAACACCCCAGTGGTTTTTCTCACACAAACACACACACACACACACAATGCTACATTTTTCATCTTGTTCCCATAAACTGTGAATACTATGTCATCAGTCCTCTCCAGGCTGATGTTATCAGGTCAGTTGTGTCTTTTCATGGGGCTGTGATATTAAGCCGCGGCCCTCATCCTAGACATGTGTAGAAGAGTCTGGATGTGGGTGGGCCAGGAAAAACCCTTCACTGTAGTTGTTGGAGAAGCTGGTGTGATAGCTAGAGCTGCTTGTGCTGATCTGGGGCTTAGTGTGGGACCTTGGAGACCTGATGGACGATAACCTTTGGGCCTGACACAACTTTTGGATCAGGAAACGTTTGTCCCGCCCCTCCTGGGAAAAACAGGAAAATAGATGGGATAAGTGTCTTTTCACGCTGTAGTTAAATGAAGAGCAAAAGGGGTTACACTCACCATGACTAGCTGCTCCCTGAGTTGGTTAATGACCCTCTTGTGAGCTCCTGCTAGTGCAATCACATAAAACATGGCCAAGCTGCAAAGGAAAATGAATGGAGCTGGTTAGAGGGCAGGCCCGATCTATCTTGCTCTACAAGAACAGCATCCTCATAGATCTTTCTTCCAGTTGAATGAAATGTATGATGATAAAATGAAAATGTGTAGCAAAGCACACATCCAAGTGTTGTCCAAACTGTAAGGTGCATGTGTAACCACAGTCCAAGCATCAGAACACTAAAGTACTCAATTATGAAAATCCAATGTTCTCTATCAGCAAACAAACAAAAACAAGAAAACACTCACCATGTAATGACAAAGAAGGAGACAGCGAAAGCCTCTGAGGACAGAGCATAGAAGAAGGAAGTGGCTCCAGAGGGGAGCAGGGATACAGCTCTTGGTACTACCTCCCAGGACGTAGTGTAGTTAACAAACGGCCCACATGCTTGAGAACAGTTGATCCTACAGAGGAAAGGTGGCTGAATAAATCCAAATGCTCATGAACATGCAATTTAATACAAAAATAAGAAAAAAACATGTATCGTCTATGTGCATTAAGAGATGCCTGAAACCAAAAACAATGAAAAGGGCAGATTGACACTTCTAAATATTAGATCTACCAGAGCTTGATAAAAACTAAAGAGAGGCAAAACACTTGTATTGTAATTTTGGTCGTGACACTCACTGTGCTATGCTCACTCCGACGGGCAGGCAGGCAAGAGCAAGGCCTATTAGGAGCACAGCCAGGAAGAAGAAGTTGGAGCTGGAGGCTCGGAAGGGACGTGTAGCTGGACGGCAGTTGTTCACCAACGACACCTAGTAAATAAAGGGAACAAAAACCAATTGTAAAATGCACCTTCGACTTTTACCTAAAAATACACACAAGATGGAGATGTCAGTTGGTTAATGGCAAAGGAAGATAAGCTGAGAAAATTAGTAACAAAAGCTGAGTAAGCTTGAGTAATTGTCCTAAAGGAAAAATAAATTTTCACTGTTCACAATATGATTACATACATAAATATATAGCACTAGGCTCTAGGAAGAGGAACATTTATCTTCAATGCTACAGTAGCATGTGCCTCTTAAAATACAGACAAAGACAGGGTGCCACCTTTTTGATGTAAAAGATAAAGAAGTATTTCATGGTGCAGATGGCAGGCAGCAGGGGGCAGTAAAAGGTACCGATCCAGCAGATAGTCTGGCCATAGACAATCTCCAACACGTTCTGAGGGATAGCAAACTCCTGCTGGCCCCACCACTTAGCAAGGCCACAGATACAGTAATTCACTATCAGCCTGGAGAGGAAATGGCAGTGAAAAACAAGGTAGGTGGTGCAATGTTTTACAGGAGAATCAGCACTATGGATCTAGATCTAGACTTACTTTCTAGGAAATTCCACAAAGATGGTGACTGCTGCGATGATGATGAAGTCGAAGATGGTGAGTTTGTACATTTCTTGACCCACGCGCGTCTCCCAACACTGTAGGTGAGAATAAGGGAATTAAACTTGATTTTGATTTTTTACGTAAGCAGGATCATTTTTATTTGTTTCAATTCGGTATTTATGTAGGTTAAATCACAATGTCATAATATTGTAGATTTTAGATTCTTCAAAGCAGCCACCCTTTGCATTGATTAGAGCTTTGCACACTCTTGGCATTGTCTCAATCAGCTTCACGAGGTTGTCACCTGGAATGCCTTTCATTTAATAACTGTGCTTTCTTTGTTTGATCATTTTTGCAACGACACATCATTTGGCACAGTTGTTGTTTAAAAGGTGGCACTTGTGGCTATTTCTGTATGGAAGCACCACTGAAATCAATCACTAGACATCATCTGCTATAAAGTACTCACAGAGTACAGTAGGTGGTTGTAACCACAAATACAAGGCTCCTCCTTACACCTGGTGATCTGAGACCAGAGAGAGAACAGAAGGACCCCAATACTGGTCAACCGCATGAACACACACCTGTGGATCGACAGTAAACCATCACTTGAATGCATATTTTTAGCCGAACAAAATAAATGTCAAAAAGCAATGAATTCCGTACATTAATAAGCCAGTGTTATAATATGTATGTCACTTGACTGAGGTTCTACTTCAGCCAAGATTTTCTAGTGCATGGTGGGTCAAGGAAGGCAGATGGCGGGTACCTCATGAGTGTGAAGCGGATCTCGAATGCGGGAGAATAGTCCTCGTAGGTTATGATGAGGGAGAACAGGAGAGGGGTCATGAAGTTGGCCGAGGTGATAACAATGGAAGGCAGATACTCGTAGATAAGGTCCATTATGAAATTCTCCTGCAACAAAAAGAGAAAGAAAACATTTCCCTCATCTTAATCACTGCAAAGTACTATAACACAATTTAGAATATTTGTGCAATATTTGGGGCTTTTACCTTTGTCATCTGGGCATTCTGGGAGAAGATGGTGGCTCTATAAATGCTGTAGAAGCATGCAGCTAGCACAGCTATGACAAAAAGGTTGAGAAAAAGTCGAATAGCATAGATCTGACACCTCTCTTTACGGGTCCGATCTGCTATTTTCTGCTTAATCCTCTCCTCCTCCAGGTCCGTCTGGGGACAAAAGAGTGCATTTTTCTCAAAAGCAATAACAATAATTTAACAACAAGCAAAAATTCCTTACATAAACCTGTTACAATTTGTTACTTATGTCTTATGTAATTGTACCCATAAAAAGAGAAAATGTCAGAAACATCAGGATAACAGTACACCACCAGTGAACACCCTTCACCCACCTACTTCTACTGTATACATAATTGTGTTACACTCAGTGAACTGCCATGCCACCAAACATTATTTGGCAGTGTTGAACTATATGGAAATACTGGCTATAATACGTTTTCATGTACCACAGAAAGATCCACTGACCTTGAGCTCGTAGAGCAGGCTGCTCCTCTTCAGCTTTGCAGCGTTTTCGTTGGTGATGCAGAAATCCCAGCCAGCAAAAATCTTATTACAGAAGCTCTGAAAGCGATCCTCATCCTGAACCAGGTTACGTTTGAATCCAGTGGCAGACCTGTAGTGAATCATAATTCACATTTGGGTATCCTCTACACAGTGTTTCCTAAACAACACTTTCAGAAGCTGATCCTTTGAATATGTGGTTCTGAAAGTTGATGTCAGGACCAACCAAGGGGTCGCAAGATGCTTTTGAGGGAGCAGTGTCGTGAGATGCTTGTAATATTTTTTTAGCTGTTGTTTGTAATGAACTACAAATACAAACTTGCCTTCACTTGCTCACTTTACCAACCAAACAATCCTATTGCTTTACCTTTTAACAATCCAGATGAGGCTGAGGAAGAGGTAGGCTACGGTGACTAACAAGTAGGCCAGAGGCAGGTTGTAAGTGAACCTTGGGAAGAGGATATTGTCCACCTTGTAGTAGCCATAGAAAAGATAGGTTTGCTCCAGAAAGCCCTGTGGATTAAACACAAAAGCAGGTGACAAACCTGCTAATCTTTCTCCTGATACCAAAAGTGTTAAGTCATATCTGTCCCATTTTGAATAGGAACGCAGCGATAATGTTGAGAAGAGAGAAAAGAGAAATAAATGATTTTAACATAACGTACCCCGCCAGAGAGGAAGTCTGTGATGTGCTCGTGAAAGATGACAAGCCCTTGACGAGCACTGGTGGGGTATTTGCTACACACGCTACCTGTGGTGGAGAACAATACAGTTCACATTAATGTCCACATACTGTGGATCAGTTTGAAAGGTCTCCCTAAAGTAAGAAGAAGGAACATACAACATAGTGTCGGAACTGAATCTACCTGCCTTAAAAGTGCATATGATCACTTTTCCATTGTAAAATATGAACTAACTGCTACTACAATTGGAATTGGTCTTCTCCACCTCCTGTGAAACCAACAGCATAACATCAGTGGATGATTGTACTGCCACAGAGGGTGTAATGCAGTTGTTTAACACAAACTAGCATGCTAACAGATGGTGCTCTCTGTCCCACTGCCATGAACAAAGCTATGACTCCAAGTATTTCTGCAGCTACCGTATAGGGGAAGTCAATAAATTATATAATAGGGCTCAGCCAATTTGCTAATTATCCTATGCAGGTTAAACCTCATTATGATTGTCATTTATATACAATATGATAATTAGTGTGCCCAGCACTGGCAGCATCACCATAGGCTACTGTATCTTCAGTTAACTGGACCACTTGTGGCAAGTTAGGATGTGTCAGTCAGACAGTCCACAGGATGAAGGAAGCTCTGACCATCAGCCTGGTTGTAGGTGATGTTCCCTGAAGCATGGGGGGCAACAATGATGGGCAGCATGACGAAGCCAAACATCAGCAGGAAGATAATGAGGTTGAGCATGACCAGGAAGCGCAGGAAAGAGAAGTAAGACAGGATCCCTGTACCAAACATCCCTATTCATTTAAAGGGATAGTGAGAGAAAAAGAGAGGTAATTAGTTACAGTAATAGTTTTATCTAAATAGCCGATATGTTTATTGCAAAGGTGTATCATAACATTTAAAATGTTCGATTGTGTTAAAGCACCCTCAGAACCCCAAATAATCTCTTCACTCCTCTTGAAGTTTGAACCCAAACGAACGCTGGTTGGATGAAATGAACAGTGAGGACGATCAAGGATTGTCCCAGACATGAGTTAAACATATAGCTTTAGGCCGCTGTCATCATTAAATGCTTATGCTTACTTTCACACACTGCCCGGTCCTCCCATCCGCCCCTACTTACCCTCTATGACATGGATGTCTGACCTCCACAGCTGCAAGGAGCTCAGCCATTCTTGGGCATCTTCTCTCAGCCTCCTCATGTTTCTGCTGGTGCTCTGCCTCCATTGTCCCCAACTGCTAAGATCTCTAGCCTGCTCCAGGCGCTCTGCCCTAAAAAGTCCCAACAGTGAGGTATGTTTGCCATGTGCAATACACTGTAGAGTCTCAATAATAGCAAACACAATAAGCCACAATAAAAAGGTGTGTGAAAGGGCAGTCAACTGGAGGGGGAGGAGTAGAGAGGAATGCGAGGCACTGAGCACTTGTTGTGTGAGGGGCATACGTTGTTGGGAGTTTCAAACCAAAACAATGGTTTTGTTACACCAATTCCGGACACAAACAGAGGAATGTAGAATTGAATCGTCCCTAATCTCAGTCAATCAGTCAATCAAAATTATTTCATAGAAAGGAAAGAAAAAGAAAGAAAAGGAAAACAATTGAATAAGTTAATGATAGACAATTATAGAAACTGTAAATGTTTCCTGGTTTCAAATCCGACATGGTCTGTATTGCAGGAAAACAAGAAGGTGTTCCTACTTGTCTCTGCGTTTTTGAGCTATGGTCTTGGGCTGTTCTCTGACATGTCTCTGTAGTGTTTCACTTCTCTGTTTCTCCCCATGTCTTGTGACTGTGTTCAGGCCCCATTTTCCACTGCCAGACAAGCCTAAACGGGTCCCAGAGCTGCTTCTTCTCTTAGTGCTGCTACCTGAAGGCTTCCTACGGTAAAGCAGAGACTGGTAGCTGGGGAGCTGGTCCAAAAGTGGGTTACTCGTGGCAGGCCCACTGTATTCTGAGTAGAACACTGAAAGAAAAAGACAAATAGGATAATGATGTGGTAATGGATATGGATATTGATATGGATATGTTGTGAATTGATCTAGAGATCAGTGAGGGCGTCATAATCCGTCATCTTTGTTTTTTGTTTGTTTTCAGCACCACCATTTGCTTCCTAACAGCTACAAATTAACATTTCAGATCTACGAAACACCCAGCAGTTTAACCCACATACTAATTCTATTAATTTATTAAGTATTACAGAGCACCCTTTCAAAGTATGTAAGTAACGTTAGTTCAGGCTTCTGCCGAGCCCAAATATATGAAGACACTAAATTATCCATTAACCCTCATAGCTAAAACTGTGGCGTATGGGTTATGGTGCCATTTACCATTGACTATGCCGAATACACATTGTTAGCTTTAGTTTTTAACAGCGTTCTACATGACAACTGTACGGTTACGGTATGCACTTTATAGCTCAAAGCAAACGTTAACGTTTCGGATTTCTACTCTTTCTACTTTATATTTTTCAACACGTATTGATCTTAGTTAGTTACCTGTATCGACCTCCATGTTTAATTTTCCTCATTAAATAAATATTTGTCTTTATTGTCTAACTAATATAATCACTTTGCCTGCCCGTTTCTCGCATTAGCATTTTTCCAGGCGTCAGGAAGATAACAAAACCCGCAGACAACTTCCTGAATGTCCTGATGGAATGTAACTCCGCCTAACTCCACCAAGCTCGGTTTTTTTGGTCATTTTTTTATTTTAATTTTTTTGATCACAGAATGGAATCAAATATAATATAACATAATATAATACAGCAATACAATAAAAAAAGTTTTATACAAAGTATATTTTTCTCTCTTTAGCGACACCATGGGGCAATGAGTGACATTTATTTCAGTTACATGTAGCCTATCTAACAGTGCAGTGTGTGTCGTTAACTATATGAGTATAAATTATATCTCTCTGTCTCATAGTTTATCTGATTTATTACAATAAAACATTTTATTTGTTTACCTATATTTGTACCACTGTATGATTTCCAGAGCCTATGTTTGGGTTATTACAAAAGTTGTCAGACATGATAGGCCTGGAGGAGGAATGTTAGATACAAATAGTGCAAGAAATACCTTTAAAAATATACACAATTATGGGGGTAATTTAAGCCTGTGTCTTGTTGTTAATAAACAATACAAGATATAGACAGAAGATATGATGTAACCCATCCACAATTTAGTGTTTGCCTCGATATAATGCACACATAGGCTACTCTAGGTGTTATATCCTTTATGGCATAAAGGATGTATGTCCCTGAGATATCCCTGTGTATACCTATAGCAATTATAGTATAATGTTATAATTAACATTTAACCTCAGGGATTCATTATGTTTACCACAAGTGGAGGTAGTCCCAAGTGCTAACCCACTTGAAGGAAATGGACTTTTACCTCGACAATTTCAGTGCAAACTTCCTTATAGCCAGGCAACCTTCCAGTGTCTTAGTGGCTCTTGGTTTATGGCAGATGTGACTATAATCAATATTGGACTGGACTACGGTGCAATATTTTTCAATACTTTGATGGATTCTTAATTCAAAGCACAACTCAGCAATTCAGGTAAATCAATTTCTTTGATGTCCTTTCATTTTTAGAATAGAACGGTGTTACATAATATATAAGCACAGTATTTCCATAGACAAATTTAGCCATATAGTCAAATATATTCCTGTTTTGACAGTCAATCTTCATAATATTTGTTTTATATATTTTCCTCCCATCCCTCAGTGGCTGTGAATGTGAGCATATTCCACCTCAGTAGCAGTGGAAACCATACCCACTGTATGAATTAATCATGAACAAATGAGGATGAGGCCAAAGAATTATATTACACAGGTTTCTCCATGGCAGTAGAGCTGTATAGTCAGTCTAGTATAGGGAGTATATGTATAGGGAGAGGACCATTAGACCTTAACTTGTGTTGTTATCTGAAGTTATTATAGCTTTTGTAGCAGTTAAATGTCCAATATGATGCCTAAAGAAGACATGTGTCATGGCTTGTACCTATCTCTTAGATGTATTGCTTTATCATACTAGCTGCTACTGTATGTTAGGTGAACAGCAGATATCTGTAGCTATTGTTTTAATCGCAGAGGTGGACATCATTGACAACAACGTCCTGAAAGACAGGGACAGGAGCTGAAGCATCCACATTGTGTACAAATAAGGACAGGACCTCATGTCACAATTCGGAGGAATTTTCAACCCTGCCTACCATGACAGCGAAACTCTGGAGATCGATAGAAGGTTTGATACTTTATGGTAATATAATGAACTCTGTGTCATTTGGTTTTTCAGGACAAAATAGCTGTCCGCTTTAAATGAGAGAAGAGCTGTTCTCAATTGTGTCACGTGAAATGCACTTATAGAGATTATGTTTTATTATTTTTAAGTGGAGGTTATTTTTGTGTAGAGATGTTTACCATGAATCATTTTGTCACAGACATATTCAAATGACATATTCAAATGTCTATATCTTAAACAAATAATAATAGAATGAATGTGCCAACTTGTGCCTTTTACTGTTTTCAATATAGCTTATTTTTATTTTAAACCTGCGATTCTGTTCTCTTTAGTAATCAGATTTATGGCTCTGTTTTGATGAGTATGTTGATAAAATATTTATGATTTGAAATTTCAAAAGACTTTACTGTTTAATTATAGCTGAACCTTTGTGGTTTGCTCTTAAGACACTCCAGCAAACGACGTCACAGTAATCCCTATGCCAGGGAAGACCAGTCATGGCATGGACAAGGGGCAGGCCACCCACCGATGAACCAGTCCAGTGGTCATGACGATGTCTCCAGGACAGTGCCCTGGGGGGGTTGGCAAGAGGGGAGCTGGAGGGGGAGAGACAGCATTCCTATGGGGCTCCTTTCAACTCGCCCAGAGAGCCCTGCATGGCAGAATGACCACAGTGAGTGAAACATGGCTTTGTGACAACACTTAATTCTGTTAGGGAAACCAAGCCAGAGCCGCATGCTGGTTGCCTGTATCCAGGGTTAGTTCTCTTTATGCAGTATGTCCCTGTCTGTGTTGCTATGTGACAGCATAGTTGATATTTAGACAACAACAATGTATCCCTTGTATTTTCAGATCTTACTACCTTCCAGATGGACTCTTCTGCAGCTCGGTATGAAGCATCGCCCCCACCCCAATTTCCATCAGCATTCACAGGTAGGATCCTGCTCAATACATTTTAGTTACCTTCTTTTTGTCACTGCACCTGTTCATACTTACACACACACTGGTATACTGTTGCTATGACATTATTAACCACAGCACCTGCCCTAGACAACAGAAATACAAATAAACTGATGTAATTTGTTATGATACCCTCTTGGTGTTAGCTTGTTATGTTTCTAGACTTAAAAGAAGCTTAATGTTAGCATAAAATGTTATGTGATTATTTATTATTGTGAGGAATTCTACTGACAAACTACAAGGAAGTTGGCATTGGAAACTGTTCCAGATGGAGAAGTGTGTTTGTGTTAGTTATCACATAATATCACACTGACATTACCTCGTGTATGCTGTATGGGACATGTTTATTGTTTGACAGTATAAGTAAGTGGAAACTTTTCCATAGCTACCTCCTCAAGTCGTTACTGGAAAAGTGGCTTACAGTATAATACCAGATTAGCCTACTGTGTCAACAGATATTACAATGCTATAGATAAACAGGAATTAGAGATATTGATAAATGTAAATGTATCTGCTTTAAGTTTTCACACTGTAATCAGCTACACTGTTTTTTAAATAATGTTTCCTCATTATTATTTGGTTAACCAAGAAAACTAACAGCTGTGAAAAAAAACCCATCAAACAATAATGACCAAAAGTGCTTAGGCTAGGATAGGCTAGTGGTGAATGTGGTCCACTCACAGATGAAAGGTTGTGGGGTTTGATTCCTGATATGCCCAGGCCACCTGATGTAAGCATCCCTGAGAAGGATGTCAAAACCCTACCCACTCCCTAATAGTTAGGGTTAGCAATGGCCATCTAGCGTGGAATGGAACAAGGACACACTGTTTAAACACTCTTTTATCTGTGTGTCTTTGATCGATTTTGACACAGCTCCTTCTCATTCACCTGCTCCTTATTCCATTTGTGAATACCAAGTTACAATTAGGTAATTTAGCAGACGCTTTTATCCAAAGCGACTTACAATTACATCCTGCTATTACATGGAGCAGATAGGAGTTAGGCATCTTGCTCAAGGATGCTTACAGGTAGGCCAACTCTGGGGCTTGAACCCACGACCTTCCAGCTGGGAGTCCAACACCTAGACCACTAGACTGTCCTGCCCCCGAAAAGTGTGCAGAAGAGCCCTAATGTCTTCTAGTCTTTTTAGGCAACATGACAACGCGGTGGAGAGGAATGACAGCACGGAGGATGAGCATGTTTGCTAATGGCGACCCCACGCATCTGCCCATGCATGCTATCAGGGACGAGATAGAGAATGGTAAGGAGCGCTCATGTTTGTTAATGCTGCCGATTTGCAGCCTCTTAGACATTCAACAAGCTCAAAGAAAACATCTCTTGTTACAGAGGAACAAAACTTGGTAAAAGAGCTTGTGTCTCTCTCAACACGGGACCGAATTCGTGCTATTCGGGACCTCCCAATGAGCTTTGAGGAGAAGAAACACATCAGGTGGGTTCTGTATGTTTTTCGAGGTTAATAATTAGGCT
This sequence comes from Percopsis omiscomaycus, assembly GCA_027575585.1. Lineage (NCBI taxonomy): Eukaryota > Metazoa > Chordata > Actinopteri > Percopsiformes > Percopsidae > Percopsis > Percopsis omiscomaycus. The sequence goes on from JAODLI010073308.1 coordinate 14,121, forward strand.
ACATTCTGTTAATTATTATGCTATAAAACTCTGTACAGGGACTGTGACATCTGCTGTTCTATGGTGTTGTTTTAGACACCATAGATCCCTGGAGAAAGAGTCACATACACACAAATCATGGGAGCACACAGTCTGTACATAGTTAGAATACTATGAGCTAACACATATCCACCTCATTTTATAATTAACAAGTGCGAGGAGGACATTTTTAACTACAATAATCAATACAGTTGGTATTTTCTCCTGACCATAAATCCCCACACCTCCCACACAATGCCCTCTATTGTAATTCTTTGATTACACTCAGGTGTACATTAGGTATGTCTTATCAAATCGTTTCATTAATTCAAAACTTTTTTTGGCTTATCTTACTAGGAGCCAAGTACTGGCATTTAAGTCCCTCAAGCAGTCCCGCCAGCTCACATGTTTTGCAGACTGCTCTGAGAACATGTCACTGGTGAGTAAATTGGCATTTTTACAAAGGTTCATTGGCTTGTTTAAAACTACCTTTAATCTATCATACATTGTATTATTTGAAGAAGATTTGTGAACAGATGTACAGACAGCAAAACACTTATACACGTATACACACGCTACAACAATAGAACTTTGATTTACAAGTGTTTTTCTGAAAAATAACACAACTAGATTGTAAATAATAATCAAACCAAATTATTTAAAAATCTTCAAATCCTGTTCAAAACATCTCACAACCCCCCCACCCCCCAAAAAAGGATCTTGCTACTTCCCAAGGGGTTTTGGCCCCCACTTTGGGAGCATCCACAGTGTTACTTAGACCAGCTGTCCTCCCAGTCTTTCCGCAGGTGTGGTTCCAACATGACATCAGCCAGGCATGCCCTGGAACTGTGGCAAGGCACCATGAAGGAGATCGGTGGCAAGTTTGGCACCAGCGTCCTATCCTACTTCCTGTTCCTCAAGTGGCTGCTCATGTTCAACATTTTTTCCTTTCTGGTCAACTTTGGATTCATCACCATCCCATTGCTTTCCTCCAGCCAAACACCTGTCATACCCCCTAATGTGACATTCAGGGGTCTGGAGTTACTGACAGGGGTTGTGAGTAATGCACACCGATTTGAGTAAAAACAAAGTCACGGCAATCATCTTAGACGCCCCACGCTCAATTTAGATTCAGTTTGAGATACAAATTGCTTGTATTGCTGCTGTAGCTACTTATTTAGTGACATGATGGGCTTTTGCAGGGTTATTTTAACTACACAGTCATGTACTATGGAGGTTACAGCAACGAGACCATCCCTGGGCTGTTGGAGTACAACATGCAGCTGGCATACTTCTTCACCATAGCAGCTTACATGGTGATGTGTGGCGCCTCGCTCATCTACAGGTCGGTCCAGTGGTCCTTTTCTTTCACGCACCTCAGAAACGCTACCTCCGTATCCCATGACATATAGTTATTCACAGGCCCTGTGAAAACACAAACACTGAGGGGCAGATGTACGAACAGTCTTCGTTCTCTAATTTCTTCCAGTAACTGTACTGCATGACTGCTTCATCTGCAACGCTTGATGACTTCTTGTTCACTCAATTGAAAAAGGGAAGCCTAATTCTTGTGGCGAACATCCTCTCAGTGCGTCTGGCCTGTCCATAAGTGTAGGTTTGGGTAGGGACGGTAGGGACATGTCCCTGCCAATATTAAGGGACCATTAAATTGTCCCCTACCAATCATTTCTAAAAGTGAATTGCAATTTCTTTTTATCAGTGAGCCGCTGATGAAAAGCCTGTTGTGACGGAGGTACAGTAAAATACAACTACCAATATGTCATGTCAGTTTAAGCAAATAAACTTTAAAATGACAATAGTGTCATTGTAATCATGAACAATGTTGTGGAACTCTTGCTAAATAAACAAATATAGCGACCCATAAAAGATTATCGGCAGTAGCAGAGAAAGTTTTCCCTACCAAATTTTAACCTAAACTAACGCCCATGCCTGTGTTCTTGTCTTGCCATTGTGTCTATTATACAAGCAAATGTGCATCCTGGATAGGCTACTACCACGCTTGCTTTTATGAGGCGCAGAAATTTCACTGCAAAACAGATGTGTGAAATGTTCATACATACAACGGAATAGGTCATCAGTCTCCTTGCGCATCTCCTCCCATATATTTGCACGAAACTCCCACTTTTCAATCGACTCTACCTTGAATGCATATGCATGTGGGCAAAGCGCAAATTGCGAGTCTGCGCTCCTTCGCCAGGTAGAATGCGGTTTTAGCCAATTGCGTCTGTTGGTACTGTACCACGCCATGTTTTTAGGGGCACTTTGCGACGAAATTACGACTAAAACTGCCCCTAAGTTTAACCACAAAGGATGAGGTGAGAGCGTGTATTGCAGTGACCTTTCACTGCCACAATCTTGGAATATTTCCATTTCCTGTACGGGGATTTTCATGTGTCTATAAACCCCCAGATAATTGATTAACTCTACTCTACCCTAACCCAAAACAGATATAAAGTTAAACCAAGACTCAACCAGGAAATGCCAGAAAATGGCTGTGAATCAAAATAATGTGGTTAATCCAGTAGTTTGTGCAACATGGCCACATGTATTGTGAGAGCTTCTGGGTCTCAGATTACCAAAATCCTAGTCTAACCTAGTCTAATTTGTGGATATAATTGTTTTGCATTTCTATGTATTCTCCACTATTTTTGGGATTTCTTATGTCAATGCTGGCTTCGCTACACAATAACTCGATAACTTGACTTGATGGTTTCCCTATATGCAGCATGGCCAGCTCGTTTAAAAGCAACTATGTGCTGGCAGACACAATCTCAGGAGGCGCCTGGCAGCTCCTGTGTAGCTGGGACTTTAGTGTAACCAATGAGAGGGCTGTGAGACAGCGCAAGAACAACCTCCGTGTCCAACTGAAGGTCATTATTTCTCTATTAGAAGACAATGGTACTATGCTCAAACAGACTTGACAAAGAGAGTGATGGAAGTCATATTTATATGATGTACTATATTATATATAACAATAGTATATAAGAAGAATAAAATGCCATTGTATGTCGTAGGTAAAACCAATATAAATGTATAAATGTGTTTATAAATATACAGTATATTGTGCCACATATGCAGTGTTGGGGTAACGTATTACTGTAATCACATTACATTTGTCGAAGTAATGCAATTGAGCCTTGTTCTCGCCACAACATTTGACTGTGAAGTGCTCTTTGGGCTGGTTTTTACCGACTTTGCTGACAGCTCTGTGGTATTATTGTATTAAAGAGATTAAAAGAAAGCTCTTGTGTATGTCCTCCTTATTAGGTTAGGGATTTGTGCTCATATGTGGGCATATGTAACGTTTAACATTATATTGTTAACTGGCAATTACTTCACAATGCATCACTGGCGAAGTTGCAGAGTAACGTAAAAGTAATGTAACAAGTAGTGTAACAAATTACTTTCTAGAGGGAGTAAATAAGTAATGCAATACTTTCTTTTAAACGTAACAAGTAATATGTAATACATTAAAAAATAATAAATAATGTGTTTTGGGTAATTGTCCATATACTCACTGTCCACTGTAACTTTACAAACATGTACCAAACATGTTTGTCTTCTAGGAGTCTTTGTCAGAGAAGGCCCAACGAGAACTTCTAAGCACGTCTGAGAAGATGAAGCACTTCTGGATTTACCTCGGCTCTTGGTTCCTCTCAACTAGCCTGGCTATTGGCTGTGGAGCTGCAATCTATTATCTCAGCAGTTTTGAACAGCAGGTACATTACAGCTACTTTCAGTGCCATTTACAGTCAATAGGTTATCAATTACATTTAAAATTACCTAATAACATAATTTCCTAATGGTTACATATTGAAGAATGCATGGTGAAAAGTCATAATAATATTTTATCAAATTTTTGGAACTAATCAGTTTTACCTAAGGACCTCTAGTAGCTATTTAATTAAATAGGAAGGTTTGTGTGATAAAAAAACATCCTTATAATGATACAGTCAAGGGTTGAGTCATCCATTTCTTAATGATTTAGAAATAGACCTTGAAATATGACATAAGTCTGCAATAATGTGTGTGTACAAGGTGTGACTGGTTATTGTAGAAAGGTAAATAGATAATAACACCTTTATGGTGGTACAAGGAATTTCTTCCCCTAAAGATAAAATATCCAACTGGATGCCTTGTGCATTAGTTTTATGTCTTACAGCCTTCTGTGGAAATGTATTTTGTACTTGCGATGTTGCAGGTACTGTACTGTACTGTATTGTAATCTGTTGTACATATCATCACTGTCTGACTTCTGTTATCTTTACAGCGGTCTAAAGACACTGAAAACTGGTCTCTGCTCCAAGAGGCTGAGACACTCCTGGTTCCGATCGTGGTGTCTCTGATTAATCTGGTCATCCCACTCTTTTACTCCCTTTTCAACAAGTTCGAGCGATACTCCAACCAGCGCAGACAGATCTACGCTCTTGTTGTCAGGTTGGACACCTGGGTGTTCAGTAGATAACTGTGCCACATAAATGCTTCACTGTAGTGTGCCTTCTTAACAAGAGGTGTTTATAATGGTTATTATGGTAATTAAGTGCTAGGAAATCTAATTTCTCTTCCTCGCACTTCTAGAAATGTCATCCTCAAAATGTCAATTCTGGGAATCTTATGTTTCTACTGGATGAACGAGGTGGCAAAGAAGTTTTCAGTACGTCAAATGCTGCATTGTCATTGCTGTTGCTAAGTTGTAAGTGGATTCTCATAGTAACCACAGTGTAATTGTTCACCCTGGTTTATTTTCTGTCTATAGTGTTGGGAGTCCATGGTGGGTCAAGCTCTGTACCGTCTGGTCATCATTGACTTCCTGTTCCTAATGTTGGGCTCGTTCTTCGGAGAGTTTCTTAGCAAGTAAGGCGTTAAAATCTACAGTAGTATTATTATGCAATTTTATTTTAAACATTTTGAGCTGTAAGTTTTATTTCCAATCACCATACATAGAATAGATAGATAGCATTTTCTCTCTTCCAGTGTGATTGGGACCAAATTAATACCCAGTCTAGGGGTTCCAGAGTTTGACGTAGCAAGGAACGTCCTTGATCTCATATACGCCCAGACACTCGCCTGGTAAGAAGAAAGTAACCCCTTGATACTACAGGAGTGGCATTGTATTATATTTGCAACCAGAACACAGATTGTTGTAATCATGACATTCCACTGATATGGACATTTTATTTCTGTACACATTTTTTGTTCATTTTAGGATTGGAATCTACTTCTCTCCTCTACTGCCTATCATGCAGATTGTCAAGTTCTTCATCTTGTTTTACCTGAAGAAGGTAAGTGGAGGTTTACAAGGTACCTTGCTGTAAGATGAACTGCCATGTGTATACTATAGTTAGATACAATGCAATAGCTGCCTGCATCTTCTCATAGTGTTCTAGGCTCACCTTACTGTGTTACAGACCTGAGTCAATTATTAATTTGAATCCTTTCATTACGTGAATGGCTCGTGTCAGTGTGCGTGGCAAACCAAATAGGTGGGGTTTAGGCTGTCAGTAAACGTCTGTATTGTGCCAGGAAAGATAAATTAGTGTCAAAAAAGCAAGTCACATCACTAAATAGAAACAGTAAGTTGATTCAGGATGGTGCCTGATCTGTCAAATGTTTTGTAACCGAGTGAAATCCTATTGAAAGCTGTTTATGTGTTGTATATGCTGATGTTCTTCAGGACAAAAAGAAACACACACAGTTTGTTTTTTAGGTTGGTAAGGTGAGGTCTACGAAAAGTATAACGAGTTTGATGATTGGCAAAAACTGGCCCATTTGTTGGGTGTCATTGTAGCACTTTTTGGAACTTTACTTTATTTCAAAGCTGTTTCAAATGTTTTCCTGTGTGTGTATACGTGTGTGTGCATACGTGTGTGTGCGTGCCCAGGTGAGCTTGACCCAGAACTGCCAACCCCCACGGCGGTCTGGCCGGGCAGCTCAGATGCAGACTATCTTCATCGCCCTCCTCTTCTTCCCCTCTTTTGTGGGGGCCCTGTCCATGGTGGCCTACACTATCTGGAGGTACTGCGCAAAAATAAACTGGTTTATGTCAAGTCATCTTGAAAATAATTGCAAGCTATTTGTGGATACAAATAAAGCTACACCCTAGCACTTTTTCAATAAAGTTCATTTTGTCGACCCCTACAGTATGTAAGTGCTACGTGATACTTTTAAAGCATACATAGATGAGGGCTTTTGAACTATATTTAATTCTGTCTATGTTTCGTGAACAAACCAAAGGAATAGGTGTTTATGTTATATTTCTATAGGATTGTCACAGCCAGGACCTTCAGAACTTCAAATAAATGCTTTTATGAGACTTACTTTCCCAACACAGAGTAACGTTTCTCTTTTTGTCTTGCTGTGTAGCCTCACGCCCTCAAAAAAGTGCGGCCCATTCCGAGGCCTTAGTTACCCCTTCAGCACCATCACAGTCTGGGTGGAGGAGTTAAAGAGCATTCCTGGTTCTGAATGGGCTATTTGGATCTACCAACATGTCATCAGGAGTGAGATCTTTTATTTCCTCATCACACTTATCATCCTGTAAGTTACACCATGCATTTTGTGTGCATGCATGTGTATTCCTCCCTAGTAAAATTTGCTAACATATTAGATGTTATATTTGATATTATTTGGATATTTACTGTAGTTTGTACCATTTCCACTGTCTGTGTGTGTGTGTGTGTGTGATTCATACTCGCATCTTTGCTTTGGTCTTTTCTCTTATATGTTTGTCTTTTTATTTGTCTTATCTGCCATAAAATAGCAAATATAAATGCAACTACAGCCAGATGACTTGTTTCTGGTCTCTTCCAGTGTCATCATTTACATCTTCTGGCAAGTCACTCAAGGACGCAAGCTGCTTATTGTTTTACTAAAACAGCAGATTGTTAATGTGAGTCGGTTAGGAGTGCTATCCTTGAAGACAAACGTCATGTCTTTCATCATGTGCTTCATTTACTGTGTTCCATGACATAGATGTTTACCCTGGTTCATTTTTTATTGTTGTAATGTCTAATAGAGGGTTCATGAATCCACACGTCACATTAGACACAGTTATATCATATCTATGAACCCTCTATTAAACATGACATATAAAGTACATTTACATATATAGTGCTCATAGAGGATTTAGTAATGGTGTGATTACTGTAAGCCTTAAATAGCAACACTTCATAGTTAATAAATAAATGGTCTCACTATTCACTCATTCTCTTTCTCTTGCAGGAGGGGAAAGACAAATCATTTTTGTTAGACAAGCTGCAGAACCTCCAGAAATCTCAACCTAACAAAAACTCAAGAAAGAATAAACAAAACAAGGTTTGTATTCATGCCAGCAGTAAAATTTACGTTTCACTTAAAAGCTTTTACTAAAAGCTTTCTCTGTTGCAACAGCACACTAAACGCCACTCAAACGGCCATGCCTCTGACGGCCAGTCCAACACTAACACTTTACTCGCTCGCCAGCAGCTGGAAGACCCGCAGGACAGAGAGGAGTACTCTAACAGACTGACCATTCCCTCAGACACCTCCAGGGGTCAGATGCATTCCAGGCTCGGCAACCAGAGAACCGATGAACCTGCTGGAGGTTTTCACAGGACGCCTTCATCCTCTGAAGCCTTCACTCAGGCCATGCTGGCCAGACAGATGGCTGAGGTTGAGATGAGGGTTAACCACAGGACACCAGATTTCCCACAGATACCTCGGAACGGTACCAGCACTGATGCCATGGTGCAGGTCATGCAAGGCAGACAAAATGCAGAGGATGATTATTATCCAGGTCACCTGGAGACTTCTACGTCTGCAGCTATGATACAGGTCATGGAAGCCAGGCAGAGAGCAGAGGAGGAAGAGAGTGTTTATACGCTGCCCGCTCCACCAGGGAACTCCGCTTCCCCAGGGTCGAGTGCGCTCATCCAGGCCATGCTGGCCCGACAGAAGGCTCAGAATGAATACGATGACGGCTACTGAACAAAGAAGAGTTGATGTGTGGACAGTGGTTTACTACCAGACCATTTAATCAGTATTTTGTTGTCCTGATTAGTGTTGCATTCCACTGCTGGTTAAATGTTAGTGAAAGGTTAGAAACTGGTGAACAACGGTCATTAATAAGCACGATTCAGATCTCACAGAGAGAATGAAAAGAAACAACAAAGGCTTACCTCTTGTCGATGTTTGTTTTCCAACTGCACATTGAATTGACGTATATGAATGTTAATTTTCATATCAGAAGCACAATTGTGCTTGATATTGTAGCCAATATGTGGCCTACTATGTTGATACTATAAAGCTCTTTGAAATGTAGAGTATGTCTGAAAATAATTAACTCATTGATTACTGGAGTGTAGTGATTCTAGCAGATTTTTAGTAGGCTGTACTTGCCCCCCAACACACACACATACACACACACACACACACTTAAACAATCAAATTAGTGATGCGAATGACTGATAACAACGCAAAAAATACTTCCCATGTTACCAGTGTAAAGACGCTTTTGAACGCATTTGAATACATTGAATTGATTGCCTTCATGTGATAAACATGATGTGCACACACATATAGGGTAATTAATGTGATGTTTTTGTCTCCCCCTATACAGTACATTCAGTTTAACTCTGATATCCAGTAAGGGCTTTGTCAGATATATTAACAATATTTGTAATAGGAATAATAGACAGTCATTCTGTACAGAAATTACACCATATATTTAGGCCTACATCTCACAACTTATTTACAACATAAAAGTATTTTAGTAAATATGATAAATAAAGGCATAGAACACACTGCAAATGCGTGATTTATTTTGCAGCACATAAATACCAGTAGTTTATGTGTCACTGCATGTTTGTAAATAGACAATTGTTTTGAAATACATACTGTATATATGCTATATTTAATAAGGCTCATATCATAAGCAGAAAAATATGTTAAAGAATATGGTCGGTTTAATTTTTTTTTATTACTAACACGTATTGTCAACTAGCAAACTATTTATCGCTTGCCTTAGAAACCATAGAACTTCACTGTTTTACATTGGAATTGTGACATACTGTAAGCATTAACCAATTGCTACAGATAATGTATCAGTCTTTTGAACATCTGGAATTTTCCCACTATAACGACATCTGCTGGTCAAAATTTATACATGCAATATTAAGATTCGACCCCCTTCGGACATTTTATTGAAATTATCTGGGGCAAATAATGTTTCAAAACATGCTGAAGCATCATCGATTATCATTTCTTCAATTTTCTGTTTTTACATTAGTTCAAGGTTTCACTTTTTTCAGTGTAGGGTTGGCTCCTTTTCTAAACCATGTTGACAATACAAAAAATATAAAATTACACTGGCCATATCCTTAAGTATATACTGGATTTTAGGGGTCACACTTACAACATCTCTTTACAATATACATTATATGAGCAGAGAGAATGGCTCACAACCTAGATTCGCTTCAATCAACTGCCCAGCTTAACTCCTGTGGGACTTGAAGCTCCATGACTACAAATATCAACAATACAACCAGAGGAAGGGGATTTCCTGCTTTAATTAAGGCAGTGTTATAGTATCAGAAGGTGATGATGGGTACCTGGAGGGAGTCGTCATGGCGACCTGTACACAGATGGCAAACACGTCTTCCTACATTCATTTCTGTGCCGCTCAGCACTGTTCCTCCCCTAGAGACCCTGTAATATCACTCAGGTCCAGGGAGGCAGCTGGTATGGGGGATTTCCTACTGCATTTGGGGGTCTGGCCAGCATACATCTCCACAGACTTGGAGATGGACTGCACAGAGTGTCCTTGGAAATATCCAAAGGCCTCCCGTGCGTGGTCCTCTCGGATGCTCTGCTCGAAGGTCTTGCGTTTGTGTCTGAACTCGATGACAGTCTTCGTATAGGAGTTGAGAGTTGTGACAGAGGCTCCCATGCAGCAGGTGAAGGAAGCCCAGGCCATGCTGATGGAAGAGAATGTAAGACATACAATCACTAAATGATTCAGTACGCCACGGGCTGACAAAATCAAACACTGGCCCAGTAAAACACCCCTGCTTTTGCAAGCTCATCCTTTATGAATTGCCCAGCTTTGCATATCATCTCATTTGAAAATGTTAGCCAGGCAGCTCCAATAGGTCTCAATCAGATCATTAGCAGGTTATTGGACCACCTTCAATTAATCAGAACAACAAACAATTTAAGGTGATTTTCAAACATAGGTTGTAGTAGACGATTGGACCACCTTCAACCAATCACAAAAAGACCCACATGGGTATGATTTTCCAAACACAGGCACTTCTGTCAGCACCAACTGAACTACCCACTTGATTCTGCTGGTTCAGCAACCGGCTGACAAACGATTTTCAACTGGGAGAGTTCCCAGACAAAGCAGAGCAAATCGTAGAGGTGGAGCTTGCTAAAATCATCATGGATGGCCCAATAAAACACTGCTTACACTAGGAAATCACAATATATACTGTATAATATATCAATTTACTGTGCATTTTGCAAACCTCTATAGGTCACAAATGGTCAAGAATTCTTTAGTCTAAGATACTGTTCACATTGTGAAGGAGTGAAATATTATCCCCTTATGCAATTTCAATTGCTCTTGGATTGGGGCTTTATCCCACAATAACATACAAGCGTGGACATTTTTCATTAAAAAACAGTGACGTTATGAGGAGGCGAGATACAGTTCCAACCGACGGAATTACTGCCCCTCACCTCATTTGATGTCCTAATAGACACATGTGCTCCTGGGCTAGGTCTACGCTTGACATAATGCATTCAACATGTGCTACTCAAAAATGGGGATCACATTAATAATGCAACAAGAGCATTGCATTGTGATTACATTGTCATCAGATGTGACCGTCTTCTTCAGACACATTTCCGATTTCAGTCAAATGTGCAGGGCCATTGTTGTTTGTTGTTGCGTGTAGTTATGTGTAAAGACATCACATTGTTAGGGGTTGATGTGTGTGTGCTTTCGTTCAGCCTGCTGCTGGGTGGTGCCCCACTCAGATGTAGCATGGAGTGTATATAGGCCTACCTCTTATCTCTGCAATGCAGTATCATTCTGTTGCCTATCTTTGTAGGACGGTTTTGTTCGGAACTTAGATGAGACAACTTTTATGTAAACCCTATACCCCCCACCCCCCCACGCCCCTAACATAAAAATAAATTATAAATTATAAATGAACTTTTAAAGGCACACTCCTTAACAGTGATATAGCACCCCCAGAAGCCACAGTTGTGTTTTCAGGCTAGGGCACTTATTTTGGGTTCTGGGGGTGCTAGAATGCCATCGAGCAGTGTCCCTTTACTTGAAATAATAATTAACCCCTGATTTATAAGACGCTGAATGGTACCAGAAGGACCAGCCGTAGTCCCAGCGGTAGGGTCTCCACTCAGGTGGGCCCAGACTGACCGTAACCTGGAAGACTTGTGTGTACATCATGTGGGCCACCATGCCTAGAAGACCTGCAATCACATAGGATTGGTTGCTTAGTTGCATAAAGATACATAGTATTGTGTACAGAAGCACACACTAAATGTGGGAGTGATTAACAGATGGTGTGACCAACTGCACAAAAGACAAATAATTATTGTTTTTCTTCTTAAAACCCCCACTAGACATGTAGGCCTATCACGCAATTGCGCAAATGTGGTTTCTGCGTCTGTGTAGTATAAAAATAATATTAGGTAACTCAGGGGATGCTGTGCTGAATTGAGACAGAGCACTGACATTTAACTAATTGCGACGGTAGGCTATTTATTTATATGATATTTCCATTTATCCCAGCATGAAATGCCATTGTTTACTGACTTATATTAAGTTAAAGCAGCTATAGAGTCAAGGATTTACCAAAAGCTGAATATCACTTTAAATGACAGCATTATGGGTTTTTTCAGCACATACATGTACAGTAGGCCTATAAACACAGGCACACACGCACACTGGCTTAAACTGACGTGATGCCATATTTATAGCTTTGTAAATCCCAAGCCCTAATGCTTGTTCATTCCGAAAAGGTTATTTTGGACAAGATTTACAAAACTAATACCCTCTCTAAGTCTATTACAACTCTGCTCTCTCATCTGGTCTGCTCCTATAAGAAGCTAGCATTTTTCTACTTATTACAGACCATTGCCAGTCATTCTGTTATTCATTACATTGCTATGTCATAGACTTTATATTTAGTTCTAAGGGATTCTCATAAAATCCCAGAAAAGCTCTGTGCCTGGTGTTAGTTAACAACTGGTAGTCCAAGTCTGAATAATCTCGTTTTAGATGATTATAGATCACTTCTCCTTCACTGACATTTTCACTGGCACAGTGCTAAATTAAAATAAAGAAATACTTTAACTTTACAAATGAATACCTGAGAGCACCGTGAAGACAGCAGCGAAGGCATTGAGCTTGAGTCCGTCAATGACATTGCTGGAGTGGACCAGTTCTAGACACATGAGGCTGAAGCCCACCACTAGTAAGACTATGTACAACATCTCAGAAACCACCGAGAGCCACAGGATTCCTGCAACATATAATTGAATAAGTCATGCTGTTTGTGCTACACATTTTTTTACATTTATTACGAATTTAGATCATACACTTTTTAAATGTTGATGCATACAAACATACCTGTAGGTCTTGCCAACATAAATTTAGCAAAATGCAAAGTAAAGTTGTATGTGGGCATCTACGTAGATTTTAAATTTCTTTATTTACAGTAAATCTGAGACATTCCATTAACATTGTTGTTAAGATAAGCAGCGGCTATGTGCTGGTCCGTGCTTTTGTGTTGATTTGGCCCCTCGGTGGCTCCTGACTCAGCAACATTCACTGACTGACGGGGTAACTCAAATTCAATTGATGGTGCACTCCGTTGAGAGCCTTCTCCAAATGTTATCAAGCTTTCAAATGAATCAGGCCAAATGTTATTTGGCTACATGACAGTTCACACATTGCCGCCTCTCCTAAAGCGCTGCTCCTCTCGCTATTAATCCACGCTGACACTTTATTGCAGAGAAGTGAGCATTGCCTGCAACCATATTTCCCTGGAGGCAATGTCTACACAGATGACAGAGCTAAAATTGAGTGCCCATCCCAGTCTTGCAGCCTTACATCCTTGGGTACATATAGTTGATGCCTGGATTGGTGACTTAAAAGCTAGGAACCTGAGGTAGCTGAAAAGGTGATGTTAGGAAAGTCATCATGTGATAGCCATGGTCTCCACTGGGTGGGATAATGGTAGTATATTAAGAAAAATAATTAAAGAGGTATTCAATTTCCTTCATGGATTTAATCACATTTCAATTCTCTCTAGAGAACATGTGTGTCAAATAATACACACATGTTCACAGCAGCACAACACTCCAGTCCAGTTCCCAACACCTGTCCAGTTCCCCACTCCAGCCCAGCAGCCAGCTCCAGTACGGTCATCCTCCCCAGAGTTTTAATTTACCCTATAAGGCCATTTGTAGTTTCCCGCCTGTTTCTCACCTGTTCCCCATGCTGTTGATTCTTTTACCTACAGTAAAGTCACACTGTACCCACAATTCCACACAAATTATGTGCCATTTTGTTGGAGGTGCAAACAAACACGACAGAGGTGCTTTCGAAGAAGAATTTACTTTGATATTTTGATATTATTGTTAGGCTACTGCATGTTTTTCCTGATGGTTTTGTTTATTTCTTTAATAAAGACACCGTCAGCACTTGCATCCACCTTCCTTTGGTCGTTGTGACAATGTGACACTGGTGAGGTGTGACCATATTTCCCCCACATAATCAGACTTATATACACATGGATAGCCAAATATAAAAATTTAACAGAAATATAATTATGTTTACTGCCCCATATATGTTTTGTCACACTACGTGTTTACATATAAAACAGTATATATGACATACAGTATAGTAATATAATAGTATGTGGAAGCCTACACACCTTTCTCTGATGCAGGGGCCAAATCAATGAAACTTCTGCATTTCTCACCTGAAATAGAAAGAAACATGCTCTCATTATTTGACACAGCATCTTATCAAACACACTCAAACACACTCTCTGACCTGCTCAGATATATTCTTTACATCCAGTATCATGTTTAATTATACATTTGATATGTTACATATAAATGCTTATGTATTTCTCTGGGTTAATAATGATAATAATAATTTCTGCTGATGTCAGCAAACTGTCAACTCAAAAGAACCAATAATAAAGCTAGTTGTCCTGCTCTCTGACTCTGCTCTGGAGTCAGGGAGATGTCAATCAAGGGGGGTCTGTACTCACACAGTCAGTCCCAAGAAGTGCTCTAACCGGATACATTAGCTGTATTTGAACTGTTTATTCCTTAAAGCAACGTTTCTTTGTACTCAGTTTTGGTGGATGCTTAACAATACACAAAAATGTTGATGTCATATGCAATTTACAATTATAACTTCACAGCCTCTTTAGGACACTTTTTAGCTTAACATTGTGAACTTTAACCATCAGGTAGCTTGATGGTATTCAACACCACAAGTTCTGAAGACTTGAAGGAATATCTTAACAAAGGCCCTTTTTATCAAATGATCATATCACTAGAGCATTTGATGCATGAGACATCCCACATACAACTTTTGCGGATTCTCTTTCATGGAAACCAGGCAATATTTTTGGCAAGGATGTTGCAGTGTAGACCAATTACATCATTTACTTGAATTCAAATAATCTCGCACCATAGAGGTTATTTTTCGATTGATAAAGATTTATAACAATCATGGCGACATATCTTTAATAAAACGTGACATTCCACGAGAGAGTAAAATGATCAAGATCCCTATAATGTCATATTCCTTTTATTTCCCTGCAGATGAGACAAATTCCTTCTGTCAGCTGTGGCGTATGTCGCTGGATGTTCTGAGTGGTACACTTTAATCAGGTAGAAAGGGAGAGGCAACAGCTGTTTGGAGGAAAAACTCATTAACACCATACTAACATAATCCTTATGAACTCTAAAGTCACATGCAGCCACTTGATGAGACAGGATATCCTGGCCATTCATTCAGCTATAATCTCTGTCTTCATTTCTACTTGTATCATCGTCATGCAATTACAAGCAACTCAGAAAAGGGTTTTGAACTATTCTGAGTTGGGAGATATAGATACTATTTTCAGTTCATTTATTGTACATACAGTAAATAAATAAATAAAATACAAACCTTTAACCATATGTGGGAAATTGTCACTATGTAACATGAAGAAAACATTAGGGAAATGTAGCTGAGCCTATACAAAATCAAATATCTTATCTGATGTTCTTACCTGCCCTTAAGGTCTAAAACTTTTTTTTTTTTTTGTGGAACAAGGCACAGCTGTGCACAGTAATATTATGTGCATTTGACTGGTATCCTGAAAGGAAGTGAAACAACATTGTGTGTAATATTTACCATCACCTGATTTATTCACCTAGGCTATCCACTTTCTTATTATTATCGGGTTCAAATTACCTATTAAGTGATGTACGTGTGCTTTTAGATGTGCTGAAAATAAGCCAACCATGTGGAGTTTAAAAAAATACTTTTTGATTGAAAAAAATTATAATTTTGACCAATGGGTTTAAAGTTGGAGGCTACAGCAATAACTTTCTGTTCCTAGCGTAAATAATTGTTTTTTGTAGATAACAAGGTTTTGGCTACCTTATTTAATTCCATATTTAGTTCAATCTGCTTTCACAAATAGACCCACACTTAATAAATTAAATAGGTTAACCAGTAGTGCAAAATATTGTGTCCTAACTGTGTAAATGATTCCTTTTATCTTTTAACTTGAACATTCAGACAGGTCTTTAACGATTCACTATAAGAAACCAGACATGTCACAATTAATTCCCTGAAGACTTCGTACATGCATTTTTTGTCTGACATATTTCATTGAATTTAATAAAATAAGAATTTAATGTTAAGTTCATTGCAGATGCAGACACGATGCTTGCACACACGCACGCACGCACGCGCACAAGCACGCACACACACACACACACACACACACACACATAAACACACACACCTTGCTCTTACGTTCATCGTGGATGTTTTCTTCACACGAAAACCAAATCCCGGTGTGAAATTGTCGAAACAGAAATCTGTCGTCCCCCGTTTCCCAGCTGTACACCACCTTGTTTGGGTCTGTTTCGTTTACTCCGTAGTCGATGCAGTTGTGCGTTCGCAGCTTACTGCACTTAGGCTTGGGAACTCTCTGGGTACCAACACACCAGTATGTTGTTATGAACGCAGTTATGGAGAAAAAGAGAGCAAGAAAATTCAAACAAACAGAAAGCAGCGCTCTGCATTTTCGAGTAGTCTTCATTGTCCATTAAGAGGATGTATCTACCAGCAGACATTCAAGAAGTTCATGGGTGCGAAGTGGGGCTCATACACGCGCCATGGATAGTCCTGCTTTAAAAGTTAGGTGAAAATTTTCATTTGGCACACTCCGGCGGGCTCCAAATCTCACCAAAGGCTCCTCCCGACAGGATCTGAAAAAGAGGCGATCTATCACGTCACCTCCAGTAGACTTCACACGACCTGAGTGGACACGTCCAGCCTATACGATTTTTCACGTTGTCAACGGATTTGACACTCAAATAAATTGTCGGCTTATGATGCCCCCCCACAGACACACACACTCACACTTAGGCTACATTTACAGCATTTAGCAGACACTTTTATCCAAAGCATTTTGTTAATATCTGAATAGGTCATACACCAGTCTTAGTAAGCAAACAAGATTCTGTTAGAATAATGACATCAGCATTTTATCAGGGCTAACTTAGTTATAGCCTACATAGCCAGTATGTCTATGGTACATGGTCAGTAGACTACCATACAATCCTCATAATAATTGTTACAACAGCAGTAGAATAGTGGAATGTACATGTATAACATCCCATATGTGTACCCTACCTTTAAAAAAGCATCACTATAGAGCTATAAATGTGCAGAGAGCGAAGCTGTCCCTGGTGTCATCACATTAAAACCCTTCCATTCATCACCTTTAAGAGAACCTCCATTTCACTGTTTTAGGGCCCATACAGTAGGCCTATGTAAATGTTAGAATGACATGACATTTTTCTTAACAAATGCTATTTGTTACAGTAAGATAAGTTAAAGTTGCTTGTGGTCCAGAGTAGATGTCATGCCCTATCTCCATGGCATGACGTATGTCACAGACATCTCTCAAAGGCAGCGTGTCAATAAAATATATTTTTACCCCGACTAGGGCTTAGTGTTACTGACAAATTAGGCAAAGGCGCTCCACCAAAATGCCCCAAATACTGTTCTGATCAGTAGCGTAGGCAGAAATCACAATGTGGGTGGGCAAAGAGTAAATCAGGTAGGCCTGGTTCTCTCTTACCTAACATACGGTTCTGAAACGTATGTTAACCAAAATATAACCAAGAAGCAAGGAAGCCTTCTGATTGGGTGGGCCAGAGTGTCAAGTGGGTAGCCCCGGGCCCACCCATGCCTATGTGGTTGATATTTATATATACAGCCATGGAAAAAATTAAGATACCACTGCATATTCTCGTTAATATAATAATATAAATATCAAAATTTTTAAAATGTATATATTAAATAATATAAAAAAATAAAAATAAAAATATATTAAATATAAATTTAATGTTTTTCCATGGCTGTATACATATACTGTATATATATATAAATGTTATATATATATATATAATGATGTTTATAATGACACATTGTACTATGTCTGAACAATCAGCTGTTCATGTTTGGATGTCTCCTCAACCAACAGTATCACTCTTGGCAATGCTCCGATGGGGCATTTGATTGAAATCTATTACCCAGCACTGGAACCCAAATACTGCATTAAACTTGCGTGTCAACTTGTGTGTAAAGTATTTTAAAGTACTACAGTACTTTAAATAAACCTTTTATGAAATCTAAGATGTAAACTGGGATACTATAGGAACTAAATCATAGGGCCCATTGTTGTTGACATATATATACATGCAGTATATACAGTACATATAAAGTATATGGGTTACTTCAGTCTATAAGAAATGACCCACTAACGATTATAAACTAAGCAGTTGAAAAAGCATTTGCGTGGTCTTGCTTGTATGAAGGCAGGACAAGGATTAAACACTTGCAAATGGCGTGCATCCTCTTTGCCTCCCTGATTACGACATTGCGTCCTATCCAAACCAGTGGTGATATTTTAGAACTGACTACTCTATCCTCCTTGTTTCGAAGGCAGACTAAAAAAGAAAAATCTATGCTGGATCCCAACATGGACATTTTCAACACTTTATAATATCCAACGTGGAATTCATCTCCCAATTGTAGTGTGTTGCTCATAGCTACATAATCATGAAGTGACATATTGAATTTTGGATTTCATGTATTTCTCTTGCTGATGTAGAACTGATCAGATTTGATATTGGATAATAAGATGACATGATATTTCCTTACAGCTTTGCCTAAGCCTGGGATTCACACGTCATGAGTGTTCTCAAAATGCTGTGATGTACAATCAATAGAAATATGCCATCCGTCACTGTGTGATCACAGAAGGCCAAAATGGAAAACAAAGTTATCGTTTTGTTTAAGGGGAAATATCTCCCACAATTGTACTCATTACCTGTATTTTCTATGGTTGATAAATAGATAATATAGATAATGAAAGCCTTTAGCATGGAGCAAGAGCCTCTGTCATAAGATTAAATGTCAGAGCATTGTAATTACTTGGCTTAATACATAGCATATGCAGCATTTTCTGTTCTTCATAAACAGGGACGTCATTTGTATTTTTGCTGGTAACTTCCCGCTTAATTCTGCCGGGAGAAGAATTTATGTCTGAACAGATAGCCCATAGCCCAAGGATTAGTCCTCATAATCTGTGGTTCACTGATCCTCAAAATCATACTGTCTGGGTGCTCTTGAATCAGCTTGGTGTGTGGATGTGACCAACAGTAGCTGGTGTGACAATATGTGGGTTTATTATTGGGATTGTGTGCAGGCTTCATGTAGCAATGAACAAAACATAAAAAAAAGAACATAGTTTAGTTCAGTTTTCAATCGGGACAAAGCGGGACTTTCCCCTGTTGGTTGATGAAACATGTGCCTGCCCCCCCACACAGTATTGTAGCTTTACTAGATGACAGCAGATTGCGTGCTGCCAACCAGATGCCCGTTTTGTGAACTTAGCTTCTCAGGGCCCTTCTAACTGCCACATAAATAATCCCCAAACCTCCATTTTCTATCCTAAATGCTCTCCTCATCCCTGAGGTTGGCATTGACGGGTCAAAAGTTTCTTACATTTTTTTTATAATTATATATATATATATATTTTTTTTTTTTAATAAAATCATAATCTGAACGATAACCCCAGTAACTTGTTATCTTTGTGTGACTGGTCCCAAAACATCTGCTACACCGGGACAGAATAACTCCTGGATTTCAATGAACAGAAATAAATATAGTTTGTATGGACAAACATTTGATGATAAAAATGATAAGTCAGCATTGAAATAGCATTCCCTTTTATACAGTAGGATAGATTATGTTTTAATTACAAAGCAAACAGGCAGAGATTGCATATAAATGTGTCTGGTCTAAACTAAACACTATACTGAACACTGTATAGTCCCCATTAGAAACATGATACAATATTAATGGCCATCACTGAAAACATCTTAGCAGTTATTAACAGTAGTTGTAGGACTTCCATCATCAGAAAAGGTTCTTAATCATTCAGAAGTAATTTTCTTGGAAAACACTTAAGGTAACCCGTGCAGGATTTTCTCTATTTATATAATCAATGTCAAAATAATTGTAAGCAACAGACTCTGCTCTACTTACCCGCAAATATTTCCTGTCGTTACAACATTGCAATTAATTTGCAGGATTTTATTAATGAGAAAATTCTAGACGTAGAATCTTAGAATCTAACTATAGACAAAGTTAACACGTATCGTATACTTATATAATATTACATCACAATAAGACATTAATTTAAGTTCTCTTGTCTTCACGCTGTATGGCTAAAGCACTTGTCCATCACGCTGCAAAAGCAGAAATGTTAGCGGGGTCACTATTGGAATGTCTCTGTCGCTTCCTTTCTCTTGCCTCCTCATGTGGTTCCAAATCAGGTCCGTCTATGCCGAGCTTGACACAGCCAGTTTCTTCAAGTGATCCATGAAGACCTGAAGGCTGACGTCATCCGTCAGGATCGGGGCTCCCGTCTCCTACAGGTACAGAGGAAGTAGAAGAACGAAGTGGTTGTTAGTCAAACCATTTAAAGTCATTCACAACTCTGAATCACCATGAAGACACTCAGTGTCCGAAAGTGAAGTATTTCTTAATAATATTATACTATAGCAGTACTCAAAACACATTCACTCTTTTTCAAATGCCTACAACATGGGCCTTAAAAGGCCTTATGACGACACTAATAAAACATGGTTTAAAGTGCATTGTTTTCAGTCACATTTAAAAACAGTCACCAATAGCTCTCAGGGCATCCTCAAAACTTTAAACACTAGACATTTCTTATCTGTCTGTCTATCAATGTGAATGTTTAATATGCACCAACAACACCAAAACAAATTCCTTGTAACACTTGGCAATAAAGCTTTTTCTGATTCATTCTCTTAGTGTTGTAAATCTGAGCCCTGACACCATTAAATGTCTGCTATTAACACCAGAGAACGTCCTTGAGATGAGCACACCCATTATTAAGCTGTAATTCCAACAGTTTGTTTCTGAGGTTAGTGAATCCAAGACCTTTGACCTTTGACTCCAAACCAGTATGTACTAAAGGTTTTGATTAGCTGGGTGATTGATGCAGCACAGGCTCAACAGCAAACCGCAGCGTTGCATATCGTACCTGTCCCCAGGCGTAGAGGTTGTTGTGGGTCTGCGAAGGGTTGACCTTTGAGAGCAGGAAGCGGGCCTGTGAGCCACCGTGCTCTGTGTCGACATAACGCGGCATGGGGAAGCGCGTCTGCAGAATCTCCTGCGCGTCGTCCAGTGGGGCCTGCAGTAGCTGTTTGAAGTTCTCGTATTCCGCCATCTCCTGGTAGCCTGCTTTGCGCCACTGTGCAATGGTCTGCATATCGAGGGGAGAGAAAGAGTGTCAATACATTTAAATGCAGAGGTTTGTCTAAAGTAATGACATGACAAATGCTCTCACAAATCTTATATAATAAAATGATTTATTTTTTAAATAAGGCAGTAGGGCTGGGTATTGGCAAGGACCTCACGATACGATACATATCACGATACGATTATATCACGATACATTACATATTGCGATATTCCACATAGTAAATAATAAAAACAGAGCTGAAATACGACA
>JAODLI010073319.1:2987-13975 GCA_027575585.1 Percopsis omiscomaycus
TAGACCCAGACATAGACCCAGACATAGACCCAGACATAGACCCAGACATAGACCCAGACATAGACCCAGACATAGACCCAGACATAGACAACGAACCAGCACAGAGACAGAACAGAGACTAAATACACTGGGATGATTGTGGGGAGAACGGGAAACAGGTGAGGGCGGTGAATGGACAACGAGGGGAAGGACCAGAAAATGAGACAGGGCACAGGGGAACACAGGGGAACAAGGTAGACACATTAGGGAAACCTGGAACCAGACACTGGGGAAGACAAGAGACAAGACAAAAACAGGGAACAGGCGGGCTTTACAACATTCTTATTTTCTGATGATGAATGAGCTTCCATCCCACTTATGGAGGCCCTTATTTATTGCATTGAAACAAAGCATTGTTTTCTAGCTTAGGTCTTTGCAATCTCTTCTCTATACACACAAACTATAGATATATACTGTATATATATATATTTTATATAATGCAGTAGTTTTGAAGTTGAAGACTACTGTAGGTCACCCTATTCAAGATATTACATGGTTAATACTTACAACTAAGTCATTTAGCAGACGCTTTTATCCAAAGCGACATGCTACTATTACATGGAGCAGATAGGGGTTAGGCATCTTGCTCAAGGATGCCTACAGGTAGGCCAACTCTGGGGCTCGGCTGGGAGTCCAACACCTAGACCACTAGACCACTTAGCTTCAGTACTAACTAACTAACTTAGTTAGTACTGAGTTAGTTAATACTGAAACTAACTAACTAAGTTAGTTAGTACTTAAGCTGTTAATACTCAGTAGTTTTCAAGCCTGTATTTCCCACCTCTAAGTGTATGTCATAGGAAAAGGCCTGCAAGCGAGTGTGTATGCATGCGTGTGACGTCCTGTGGTGTGTGTGTGTGTCAGACTCGTCTGTGGGTCCAGCTAATGAAGGAGCTGAGGCAGGGAGTGAAGCTGAAGAAGGTCCAGGAACAGCCATTCAACACCCTGCCCACAGAGTTCAGCCTCACACCCTTTGAGATGCTCATGCAGGACATCCGAGCCCGCCGCTTTCAGCTCCGCAAGGTCATGGTGAGGACAACCATAGTAGTCTACTGTTCTTGTTATTATTGTTTTTATTATAATTATCGTATTTTTAATTAATGATAAAACTATACTTGATTGAATGCAATTTGATTTTGAGACCTTCCAGGGAGGGTTGCTGAATTTCGTTTCGTGGCCTTGGGCTCATGAATAATATTTGTTTTGCTAACTGGTTTATTTTTGTTAATTGTTAATTGTTGTTTTTAATCATTATATTTTCAGTGTGGCTGAAATTAAGTGCAATGTAGGAGAATTGATACTAATAGGCCATCCTGCCCTCTGGATATCAGTGAATATCTGATACTACATAATCTAAGGCAGGTTAACAACACTGAGTGTTCTTCCATAGGTGGATGGTGACATCCCTACCACGGTGAAGAGAAATGCCCACGAAATCATCCTGGACTTCATAAGATCCAGACCTCCATTAAAACCAGTATGTGGCTATGGTTTGTTGTTAAAAGTTTTATGAACTTCTTTACATCTGGCCGGGGTGGGTTGTGTTGCTATGTGTTTTGCTAGTAGCTAATAGCTAATAGCTATTGGCTATTGTAGTAACAAAGTAAATTCCCTTGAGACGTCTTGCCCTAACTTACTGTTCCAGAAGAAAATACATCAACAGAAAACTATTTCATGGGGATTTAATTGACCATGTTCTAATTATGATCTATCAACCTATTTTAATTTTGTGATTTGTTATTTCTTTTATTTCTTGCTATATTTTCACCGTAGTTACCTTACTTACATAATTTTTCTGCAATTTGTGTTAGTCACATAATTTCTCACCGTATTTTGGAATATTAGGTGGTGAAATATCCTGGATATGTCGGGCAGTTATTATATTCATTTTAAGATGATTGTAATAATATCATGCTTTTGTGATCTCTGTAGTGTTATTGGTCTGTATTATCGTACTCATCCATGCCCAGAATTCACTCGGGCTCCTCTTACTCCAGGTGTCAGAGCGGAGCCTCCCCCCACCTCCTCCAGAGGAGCAGTCGCTCCACGAGCGCATCCTGCAGGGGATCAGACAGGAGAGGAAGCTTAAGCCTGTGGCTCCTCCCAGTAGACGTAAGCAACTCGTGATGCCTCTGCGGCGGAGGGAAACTATGGCCCGTGTCTCTAACACTGAGGGCGCTGCCTCTCAGAACGTAGGAGAAAAATAAAAACTGCTTTACGCAATTAAAGTAACTAAACGTTTTAATTTTTTATTTTGGATAGAAACATAAAATAAGCCATAGCAGAAATATAAACGTAATCGTAAGGCAACATTAAGAGTTTACATTACCACATATTTTTCTAGCATGATGAAGACTATGTGATCTATAGCTTACGGTAGCCTGTAAGGCTCAAGTAGTCTAGTGAGCATTTGCAGACCAGTAGTGTGCATTTATAGCTCTAATACATGTGGAGGTGATATTGTATTACACATATATTTATTTGTTTTTTGTTTTGTTTTTTATAGCTCATGGTCAGGACCACAGGTTAGGCTACAAGCGCACCAAAATAACATCACCCTCACTTAATTTTAGTGAATCGAATGAAGCCTCTATACGATGCACAAAAACCAATGTGAGGTATATAGCCTTTATTAAGTGATAGTTACGGTACATTTGACAATCGTAGTTACGTCACACAATAAGGAACATTTGATTTTTTGTTTTTTTTTCTAATATGAGTAAAAATATATAAATAAATACTAAGCTAGATCCTATAATACTATTACTGCAAATCATATTTTAATAGTCATTATCTGCTTCTCATCGCAGCATTCGGCTCTCTGCCCTGTCTGGCTCAGGCCTTCCCTTGTGACGCCAAGTCGACCTCGTGCATCGACCTGTCTGTCTCCGAGTCCGGCTCTCGGCCTCCCTCCCGCCCCCGGATCCTGCTCAAAGCTCCAACTCTCGCTGAGATGGAGGAGATGAACATATCTGAGGTGAGCGTATTGACGGGTGGGAAATAAAGAACGAAAAAAAGTCTTGTGTCATGAGTTAAAAGTACCTTCATCTTATTAGCTTCCTTACCATAATATAAATCTACTTGCTGGTGAAAAGTCTCTGTTGGTTTTATTCCTAACTTAACTTGGTCTGGAAAATCCAAATGTTTAATTTGTGGTCTGTTTAATTTGAGATATACTGTACTTTATTTCCATTTTTAATCTGGAATGTAAATATATCTTAATTATAATATATCTTCCCTTTCTGCATCTCCTCTTCTCTTCTCCTTTTTTCCCTGCAGGAGGAGGAGTCCCCAGATGGCAGGGAGCACCTGCGGAGAGCCGAGAGCTCCCCGACCCCTCTGAAGCGGGACCGCTCCTTCTCAGAGCACGACCTGGATGAGCTCCGCAGGGAGGTGCTCCCATCGCTGTCTGGGTCCTCCCAGGTGGACGGAGTCGTTAGGCTGAGAGGCGAGAGGCTGCGGTCGCACACCCTGACAGGTGCCGGGCCCCCACTAACACACAGAGGTCAGCGGCTAGTATCATTGTTACATTATCAATTGTCAGCATAGCCTATGGGAAGACCTCTGTGACCTGTTTGAAATAGTTTCGGACTGTGGAGGTCTATGGCTTTTCAGATAAGAGCTAGTCTGCTGTGGCATACACAGACAACGCTTGTTAACAGAAGAAGAAAAAAAACATTGTAGGTTTTGGTCATTTTATAGATCATGTTGACAATATGTTGGGCATATCCTTTAACCTTCAGTTAATTCATTACGTTATGTCATGCTTTTTTGTTAATTGTTGAATGTTGAGTGTGATTTATGATATCCTCATAAATCAACAGCTATATACACAACACGTAAAATAGCCATGAGGTAAATCCTATTTTTGGCTACCTGTACCCATGCAGCTCTTTGCTGCATCACAGGGAGGCCCCATAACACGGTGTAAACCATTCTACAGATAGACAGCTTTTTCCCACACACTAGACTGAGAACATCATGTTTTCTCCATTCTATCCCCTTCCCCTTCAGGAGATTGATTGCAATTTTAACTCTTGTCCTCTAGAGGGAGCCACAAAGTAAGCCCTCACCAATTAAATATTACATGTCTTTTATTGAAAATGTGTGATATTTGAGGCTACCTCTTAGCCTTGAGGCAGGCTTAGATCACATTACTTCCAATAAAAGAGTCATTCGGGAAGAATAATGTATTACGCATCTTGTGTAAACAGCTTAGAGCTTTTAGCATCAGACAGATGGGATGGGATGAATTGTGAGCCTTAGATTCTTAAAGCGATAAAAATGCTGATAAATGACTTGGAGATACGGTATAATTGCTTAGCATCCTGTGCTGTACACAGGATGCTAAGATGTCTTTGTGAAGGCTAGCATTACATGTGTACGCGATTATTCCTGCCATGTTCTGGGATCATTTGGGCAAAATGATCATAAGTTCATGACCCAGTAATCCTTTTGTTGATGAAAGGCCTGCAAAGAGGGCCAAACAATGGCTGGATTCTTCTGTAATTCCCAGCCCTGCCAACAGAGGGCTCTCAGACTAATCCTGAGAGGCCTCACTGACATCAACAGCTGATCCAAATTATATTTACCAGCCAGCCCTCCCTGGACTGTTTGCTCTCCATTAGGGTTGAATTGACACCTTCCATTTGCAGGATTGTGAACATAGACCCAATCTCTGCTGGGTGTGTGGTCTTTAAACAGTTACATCATTTATACCCCCCCACCAAAACACACTGACACATACAGTGGGTGGCTGGTTAAATGTTCCCAACCTCCACCCGAGCTCGTCTTTAGAAGCAAGTAGAAAGCAGGCGCCTTGCTGTGACCTCAGATGCACACGGAGCAGAAAGAGCCACGGTGGCTCACTAACACCAGATTAATAATAGACGGCAGCATATTAATGTCGAGGGCTGAGTTGGGGATAAACAGATTGTCATGTGTTATGCATGACTTCCTCATCAGCCCTCCTCTCGTTTAATGTCACTCTCTCTTTCCCTTTTTTCCTCACTTATCACGTCGTCTGTACTTACTGTGTATAGCACATATTACCTGTATCTACAATAAAAAACTATACAAACAGGTAAACAAAATATGAAAGGAAGGAAGAAAAGAAAAGAGAGAACTTTATTAATTATTGAGGGGACATTAGCAATAGTACATACTCATATTCATAATAACAACATGCTTCCGTGCATTCACGCACAAAGGGATACTGAACTTTTGTTAAACCCTCGACACTGTAGCTTTCTCAATATTAAGGCCTGATGTTTGGCATGTAATAATCCTTAGTTATCAGTGCGTGATGGACTAGAAACCAGGGAGGAGTTTGCACAATATCCTTTTTGAAGGGTTTAAGATATACTGTATTTCCATCTTGGAAATATACCATAAATTATACTAGTAAAGACGGTTATCACATTTGCAGACACGTTATTACGTATTTGTATATTTTTACCTATTACATACCAAACATTAGCATTAGGACCTAATAGGTGAGGGTTAAGGGTTTAACCAAAGTTGAGTATCCCTTTAGCTTTGTCTCATCCACTGTTTGCTCCTGTTCCCAACATGTCCCAACATGTCTCCATCTCCTTGTCCAGCATCACTCCCAGTGGACAGCTGGATGCCCCTGTCTCCGGCCCGTCTGTCCCTGAGTTCCGTGGATGAGATAACGGAGAGTTCAGAGGCAACTTCCAAAATCCTAGACGACAGTAGACACCAGTGGATGGTAAGAGGATAACAGAAGCAGAGAGAACCAGATGATGGAACTTGCTGTATCTTGGTTGTTTATTGTCTATGGTTAAAGGGATGGTTGTTTCCTGCTCATCTGTGATGTTGAGCAAATAGTAGTTTTGCAGAATATGAGGCTCAACCTCTTTCAGCATAAACACACATACGTATAGTGTATTTCACCGTATACTCATTTCCTTTCAGTATTGCTTTTTAATAAACTCTTTCAGTAGAAGTCACATTCTGTCATGACCATTTTTAATTAAACTGAATTTAACTAAACATACCGGCATCCTGCACAAACATAATGTTATTTGAAGGGACTACTGAAACTCATTTTAACTTCTTCCTCTTCTAGGAAAAGTTGAACCAACATATTTTGCCATGTAAACAGCAAACTGTTAACTGTTTCTTGACCCTATAGGTGAGACATTGGTCAGTCTTGTGTCGCTTACAATGGCTAATATTGTGACTTCCTCTGTGTTGGCCATGTTCAGGAGGAGTTCAGCCACCCTGTAGAGAGTCTGGCCTTAACGGTGGATGAGGTCATCCATGTGCGTCGCGTTCTGGTTAAAGCTGAGATGGAAAAATTCATTCAGAACAAAGAGCTCTACAATAACCTGAGAAGAGGCAAGGTAAAAAACAAAAAAAACTCACCAACTATGTCTGTGTCTTTTGATTGACCCTGCATTAACTTGTCTGTCTGTATCTATATATACTGCATATAGGTTTGCTGTTGCTGTAGAGTGAAGTTTCCTCTCTTCTCCTGGCCATCAACCTGCTTACTGTGTAAAAGGTGCCAGACAATACTTCAGTATTTATATAAATTAAAGGTCCCCTATTGTAAAATTCATGTTTCCAGATGTGTGGTCAGCTGTGTTCTCTGAGGGGACCTGAAAGGGCTGGACTATTTTTGAAATCTGTCGAACATGTCATTTAGCAGAATTCCTCTCTGAAAATCTAATTGTGAACAACAAGCCAGTACATTTTGGCCCAGGTGTGATATAATTTTTGCATTGTAACTAATCATCCCTCATATCCTGCCACTCCCAGTAAAAAAGCTAATCAAGTTGGGGCATGTTTGAAAAGTTCAACAGCAGCTTAAACAGAATGTTCAGCTCAGAGGGAGAAAAGTATGTCCAAAATGACTTTTGGAAATTATATATATGATATGGGGTCTTTACATTTTTACTCAAAAGTTATTTAAAAAATGTTAACCTTATATTCGTTGGTCAGTTTATCATAATGACGAAACAAAACAATTTCCTCTGAAATCCATTGAGTATAGTTGTAACGGATGCGTTGTG
The DNA here is from genome assembly GCA_027575585.1 of Percopsis omiscomaycus. Taxonomy (NCBI): domain Eukaryota; kingdom Metazoa; phylum Chordata; class Actinopteri; order Percopsiformes; family Percopsidae; genus Percopsis; species Percopsis omiscomaycus. The sequence goes on from JAODLI010073319.1 coordinate 10,067, forward strand.
GGGTGGCGAGAGTAGGCGCGTGCCAGATGAAAAACTGCAGGCAGACGTGGAAGCGGTTTACGCGTCAAGCGTACTTTATTACAAAAACGCAGAGTACACAACAAAACAGCAAATAATGACCGACAGCACCTGGTGCTGCCGGGAAACTTAAATAAGGTCCCTAATCAAACTAAGGGGTCGCACCTGTGTGGGGCTAATCCCCCCACAGGTGCGTGGCCAGGCCGGGAGATACGGAGCGTGCATGGCCTATGCACGCCCATCGTTACACCTGCCCTAGGGGGTAGTAGTTTTGGTCCAGCTGTTTTCTGTACTTCTCTGTTGTTTTCCTCATAGTTAAATAAATAGTTTAAAAGACACCAGTTTGTCAGTTACTCATTTGTGGATTTACTTTCTCACTAGGGAAATATACAAATTTCCACGACAGGAAGCACAACAGTGACTGTCTTGAATGAAAGCTTCATTTTATAATGCTCATCTTGAAGCTGGACTGAGCTGGCTATGATATATATGAACCTCCTTTCTTCTCTGGACATCTCCTGTTCACCTGAGGTTTTCTCGTTAAAATCATAGATTATACTGATTAAAGAGTGATTTTGCCAATCTGTCAACAACAATCCTTTGCACAGCTGCTACACAACAGCCACTCACCACTGCTTCCTTTATGGGGTCCATTAATTACCCATCCCAACAGGGTTTTAATGGCATACGGTCCATCTCCAACACCTTTATGACTACCCAGGGTTACATTAATTTGGAAGCACTAGTGCCAATCAACAAGTCGACATCATCTTGGATTCAGGGAAAACGGATGCCATTCACATATTGCCATTTTGCTAATTCCTCATCTGAGATTATATTACATGTTGACACAGGCATTTTCTTCTGAGTCAAGACTTCATGAAGGTCATAGAACTATTCATTACCATAACCAGCAATCTCCAAGCCTTGCAAAATAAAACGTGGGACTTTCATGTCTGGAGCCATTGTATGGAAGTGGACATGCTTCCTGGATCCAAAAATGCCAATGTTTGAATGATTTTGTCACCTTTAGAGGACTTTACTTGCACTGGCAGGATAGAAAGAACACCTTCACTATTATTGGCTCCTGTATGTTCCAGGGGTGGACAGTAACAAAGTACATTTAGTTGAGTACTGTGCTTAAGTAAAGTTTTTCGAGTTCTGTACTTTACTTGAGTATTCATTTTTTGAAAACTTATGAATTTTACTCCACTACATTTGAAAGAAAAATATTGTACTTCACTACATTTCTATGAAGGTTGCCGTTACTCATTACTTTGAAGCATAGTTTTGAAGTCGGATTCCTTTTCTTTTCTTTTCTAAAATGTGATAGGCCATACGCTGTGTTCGTCACAGGAGAAAAAACAATCACAGTAAACCACTTGCTGTCAGTCTGTAACTGTGTGTCTTGGAGTGGTGAGAGTAAGCGCGAGCCAGAGGAAAAACGCAGGCAGACGTGGAAGCGGTGAAGGCATGAAAGCGTATTTTAATAATCCAACAAACTGAACACAACGTACAGGTAAACAGCAACAATGACCAACAGCACCTTAGTGCTCTTGGCGAACTAAAATAAGGCCCATAATAGTTAATGAGGTGCACCTGTGTGGGGCAAATCCCCCAAAAGGTGCACAGCCACCGGGAGGCACAAAGCGTGCACGGGCCTGTGCACGCCAATCGTAACAGTACCCGCCCCCCCTCCTGGCACCGCCTTTTGTGCAGGACTCCCTGTCGTCGGGCAAGGCCGGCGCCCCTCGGGCGGCCGGGCCAAGGACGATCGGCAGCGGCGGCGTGGGCTTCCAGACCTGACGCCTCAGGTGTCTGGACCAGGGACGGGCTCCGGTGGTGCGAAGACGCGGGTGGCCAGGCCGAGGGACGGCTGCAACGGTGTGGATCCTCCAGCGGCCGAACCGTAGGCAGGCTCTGGTGGCGACCGTCGATGCAGGCACAGACCATCACCTCCTCCACACATGAAACTGAGATCTTTATCATACAGTGTCGAAATTCTCTGATGAATTTTGCACCATTCTCTTGCACCAGGAGCTATTAACTGATTGTTACTGTTTTACTGTTGTATTCTAATAATTGGCTACAACAAACAAGTGTGCATGGCTACACGGTCAAAAACGGTGCTCATCCTGGTCCCCAATCACTTCCACCTGTCTTGGTGAGCTCGCTGTATATGCCTTCCTGCACCTATACCCACCCAGTGTTAAAAAGAATTCCAAAAATAAACAAATAATCCATACACACATAATGGCTGTAACTTATAGGATACAGGGTACATATATATATAGAGGTTGAAGGGCCTGGTCGTGCGTTCCACCTCCGGGCCCGGCTTTAAAATGTTTTACTAATAGACGCAGCCCTAGTGTACTCCTCCTCACATTTGAAAGGCTTGCTACACCCTTGGTATCACGACACCAGGTAAAGCCCATATGCACAACACGGAGACTAAAATAGCCTATTTTTAGTCCAATACTTGATAAATCCAAAAGACAAGGCAAAATCAGAACAGAGACAGGTAGGTAACCAGCAACAGGCAGGCTCAGGTTGAAGGTACAAAATCACAGGCAGGCTCAAGGTTGGGACAGGTGGAGTAATCGTGAAACTGGGTAAACTGAAAGAATGAGCAAAAGCAGGCAGGGATAAATGCTGGGACACTGACTGTGTCACTAATCTGTGTGTCGGTCCTGCGCCCAGTTGAATCCACCCCAGACAGTTTGTATTGCGATATGTCCAGTCACCCTGATCAGTGATTGTCTGCACCAGTGTCTGCACCAGTGTCTGGTTAGAAACGTTCAGAACTCTTGCAGCCGTTAACTCATGACAATTGGTTTTGGATATTCTGCATTAATAAAGTTTGTTTATTTGTTTTCGTTTGGATTTATTTGTTTTCGTTTGGATTTATTTGTTTTGGATAGCGTCAGTAAAACATTGCAACTCCAAAATATGTGGATCTGAGATCATTTATTGCTACTTGTGCAGAAAATAGTTTTGCATTCATGTAATAGTCTACCAAATGTATATAATACTAAATGTACTATATTATATAGGTCCTGTAGGTTCCAATGAATGAAGCCCTAGCTTGACACTCAACTCCACTCCCTTCGTTCTCTTCCACATCAATAAATCCACTGGACCACTCGTAAAAGATTTATCCTTTAAGTTAGCAACAAAACATCAGCACAGGATAATTACAGAAATGAAATGAAATGATTAATTAATGAGAAAGAGGGAGAGGGAGATTCAGACGTCAAAAAACGATGTGGCTCGCCTGACTGTCCACTAACAACTCTCGTGAGAGTATTCCCAAGCAATTAAAGGTGCATGCGGTTAAAAAAAAGGACGATAACAGTCCTCAATTCCCCAAATATTACCAATGTAATATAAATGCACTCTAAATTATCAGTAAATCAGTAAACTGCATTTAGGCTGAGTGCATGTAGCCAAACTTCGCCATGATCTCTGGTGAAAAGCGGGACTTGATCCTAGTAGTTCTTGATCACCTTGACCATTACAAAGGCTTGGCATTTCCAATAGTCATATGTATTCTACAGTTTTGAACCTCTGATTTTAAAAACATGCGCATTTGTACAAGTTATATTTTATTATATTTTATATTAAATAATAAATAATTATATAAATAATAGCAGCACTGGGTGATTCAGAGAATTATTTATATTGTATTTGCATAATAATCTAACTATATAACAGAAAAGTCTATTTTGGCATACAAAGTGCTGTCCATACGTAGGCTACGGCTGTCGGTTCACTCGTGCTTCGCACAATTTAATCCACAACAGTTGGTATTTCACATATAGCGCTGTGTGAACGCGTTTGTGTGATTGGCTTATAAGTAAACCATCCCCCACGTGGGGTGCGTTCTTGTGA
>JAODLI010073330.1:0-13973 GCA_027575585.1 Percopsis omiscomaycus
TCATATATAAAAGACGAAACATTGTTCCCAAAAGTGCAGTTTTTATTTACAATCATAACAGTAACATGAAAAAATAGCAACTAAAGGGAACTTACTAAACCGGGAGGAGTTGTGGGTTGGTTCACATGGCTAGTACATGCTACTGGTAGCCTATTAAATGGTGATGATGGTACCGCATTATGATAAGTGAGTAGTCTTTGTAAACAAAACAACCATAGTTGTTGGTCACATGGCGATATTTCTCAAACTACATAAATAATATGCAACAACACATACACCCACCACAAACGTGTAGTTTTCAGAGGCAATCGATTGTTGTCAATACATTTATAAAACACCCGAGCAGGTTTCAGGTATCAACCAGCGGTTTTACTTTAAATAGGCTACGTCATCGAGATACGCTCGCCACGCCCATGGAACGCAGAAAACGCCTTTATGAAAGTAACGTTAGTTGAAGAAGGTTGACTGCGTTTTTCAAAGAAACATGTCATTCAGTAAATATATCTGCTGAACGTAGCAAACGTTTTGTCAACTGAACGCACCTGGTCGTATTCACCTTTGGACTATGATGTCATTTCAGGCTGAACGTCCACACGTGCTTCTCGCTGTTTAAACCAAAACACCGTGCATCGCCTTCGCTTGGACAGCGCGTTGGAACATATATTTACAGCGACCGATGGTTTCTCCTAACGAAGTAGTGACAACTGTGTAAAAATGAAGCTAAAGAAACGACAAGCGTTCCTTTTGTGGATGTTAGTGTGCACTGGTATGACCGAGGCCATAGAGCCCATCTCTACCAGCATTGCAGTTGGCATGGCAGCGGCTCTCACTGGCTTGTTAGCCAGCTACCAAAACATTTTTAATTATTTTCACGAATGCTGTCGACCGGAGTGGATATCTTTCAACAAATCAGGTAACGCAATGCTAACGCTGGCCTTCCTGGCAATAACAACTCGGCAGTCGATATTGTCTAATGTGAGATAGTTGGATATATTTCAGTTTAGTGGCTGACCAATGCGTTTCAACCCGACTTTCTGCCTCAGCAGTGCGTATACACATTAGTGTAAGCATACCGCAAGTGTTTGTGATTATTATTTTTGTTGTTTAGTAAGGAAGCAATACTGTTGTTGAATGGAACTTTATTTGATGTCGCAGGTGGATGACGTAGGAGGAAGCGTTATTGCGATTTGGTCCGTTAAAATTCTCAGTCCCAATTCTTTCTTACAAATAACACTACTGATGTTCGTCGTTAAGTGGCTTCGACAATGAAATCGACGTGTAAAACACTGTTGTTATATATTCTTATAGCTAGTGTGGCTGTAAATGCATTCGATCCGATCACAGTATCAGTCATGGCTGGTTTTGGTACATTTGTAGGGCGGAAGATTTACCAATATTTACTTGAAAGTTGCGATAAGAATTGGATAGCCTTTAATACAACAGGTGAGAACATACACGATGTAATTGTGTAACTTATGTTCATGGCAGTTGGTGTCTTGTCGGCGCAGCTGTATGTTTAACACATGAATGTTGTGATAGGATATAAGGTGTTGTTTATTTTGGAAGAGACAGTCTGTATTGTTGTTTACCAAGCTTTAGTTTGGTTATTAATTAACATGCTGGTAATTGCATTTGAAAGTTGGTATTCATTCGAAGCAGTAAACATCAGAATTGTAACGTTACATCTCTCTCTATTAGGTCTGGAGGCTGACCTGGAACGGAAACTTTTTGGACAGCACATAGCATCGCGCATCATTGTGAAAGCAGTAACTGGTTTCATGAACGACAACAACCCTAAGAAGCCCCTGGTCCTTTCTCTGCACGGTTGGACAGGCACTGGGAAGAATTTTGTCAGTCAGCTGATTGCTGAGAACATTTACAAGGAAGGGATGGACAGCAGTTTTGTCCACATATTTACATCAGAACTTCACTTTCCACACTCGCACCAAATTGACACCTATAAGGTAGGGCTCAAACAGGCAATTCCCCCCTAGAAATGAAGCAATGTTGTTGCATTTGTCATTTACTGCTAACAGCGCATACTATTATTTGCCCACAGTCTCAATTACAGCAGTGGATTAAAGGAAACGTCACCAACTGTGCACAGTCCATGTTCATCTTTGACGAGATGGACAAGATGCACCCTGGACTTATTGATAGTATAAAGCCTTACCTTGACTACTATGACAAGCTGGATGGAGTGTCCTATAAAAAAGCTATCTTCATCTTCCTCAGGTGACCACAGCCGTAAAACCATTTACCTTTGTGTTAATTTTACCAGAGAAAGAAGGAGCCAGTTTTCAAAGATATAGTAAACGTATTGTAGGGAACAACAGAGAAGAAAACTTCACTTCTAGTACTACTGTTTTCATTCAGTTAGTTGTCGTTTATCTTTCAGTTTATTGAACATTTTTAACTAGCCTAAAACTAGTTTTTACTTTAAGCAGACAGATTGCATTTTACATCCTTGTATGCAATATCTAAACCTTTATACAATTCAAATATGTGCACAGTGAGATATTTAATAACCTCTTTATCTGGCATCTTGCTGACGTGCTGATATTCTCTGTAGCAATGCTGGGGGCGAAGGCATTATTGAGACGACTTTGGATTTCTGGAAGGAAGGACGTAATCGAGAGGACATTGAGCTGAAAGATCTAGAAATCCCTCTGTCTCTGTCTGTGTTCAACAACAAGCAAAGTGAGTAGGCATTGTGCTCTGTCTTAAATGCTGTATGATGCAATGATGTGTAATGAGAGCCTTGGGACTAAATCAAGCAAGCCAATGATAACAAAATATGATTTTATTGTTAAGATATCTGACATTTTAGACCATGAAACTCTAGGATCCTGAATAGTGTATTTTTCCCCGGACCGATAGCCATACTGTAGCTTTGCTACGGGCATGGTATTCGTCTGACAGATCTCAAAACAACTTCTTCCAGACCCTTGATATTGATATTATACCAATATATAACTTCTTACCAATGCAAAAGTGCATTGAGTAATTGTGTGTAGGCATTATACCTTTTTTTTTTTTTATAAAAAATGGTCAGTATGACTGCAACCTCAAGTGTCTTGTGCACACCACTGCATGCACTCACCCTTTATATCCAATTAAAGGTACTCTATGTAGGATTTATGAATGGAATATTTGCATTGCTACACTCGTTACTTTATGTTAGATGTTGTATGTGTCTGCGTTCAAACCTACATTTTTGTTAGGTGTGACCTGGCCAAAAATAAGCAGCACTTTTTTTTTCTGACAAGGAGTTTCAAATACTTATAAATTGTCATTCTTTCTGTTTACTTTGCCGGGCAGGGTGTGCGGATTTTTATTGCCTTTGGTAAAAACCATCGGCTTAGTCTTTTCCGCATTTAAAGCAACTTGAGTTGGCCAAGCTAAGACTGGACAACACTGTGTCATGCTGCTTTCTGAACCCTGATTGACACTCGTGCATAAAATTCCATTGGCACAAGGATCTCCCAAATCTGTGCTAAAACTGTTTTGGAAAAGGCTTATAGTTACAGCATGCAGATTTGTGGATCTACCTCTTTTAAGCAGAGGCAAAACATGAGCTGACTCCTAAACACTAACAATATTTTGTTCTGAAGTGAGATTAAAACGTTACATAAAGGTTTAGACATAATATCAGCTGCAAGTTGGAACAAATATAGATCCAGACTATCTGGGCCAGCAGTTTTAACAAAAACAAAACAAAAAACATTTATTTTTTTCAAAAGTTAATGTACCTCAACAACAGAAAAAGGCGCAAAAGTAAAACTTTTATTGTCTCTAGCTTCTACATCAACAAATGCTTGGTTTTCTACATTGGATGCAGTCTTAAAAAGAAACCCGGAAGAAACAAAGCGATCATTAAAACAATCAAACATTTCAGTTTCAGAACACATGGTGGCATAGCATAGTTACCATTTGCATTTAATAATTTTCCAAAATTTGAAAGGGTCATTAAGTTTTTTAGCCTAGTACTTTTTATTTTATTTTGTTTTCTTAATCAAAACAGTACATCTCAAACACCTAAATCTTGACCACTCATACTGAGACTTTGTTCTTCTGGCAGTGGCCCATACTTGGTTTATCTCATGTAGAATATTAGACAGCTCCTCAGAGTACCAAGGATTGTCCCTCCCTTTAACCTTATAACACCGTAGAGAAGCATGCTTATCGGTTAACTGTAAGAAATTATTATGAAAAAATACCTCCTTTCAACATGGGGGATAGAAACAATCCTACTCCAATCACAATACAATACAACAAAAAGCCCTGCTAGGTTTTAAAACGTATGCAGAAAGCAAAGCTTGCTCTTGGAGACTTTTGTATTTCTAACAACTTGCAATAACGCAGTGGTCACTTATGCCATTGCAGAAAACTCCAGTGTCTGCGTATATGTGGGGAACATTTGTCAAGAATAGATCAATAATGCTGGATTTATCTGGACACTTGCGATTTGGACTTGTCACATTAACTAACTGTCAAAGAATCACAATAAGCCTTGAAGTCATTTGAGACGGATTTGAACCAATCCCAATTCAGGTCACCAACTATAATGAATTTATGGGACTTTAATTTGGCAATACAATTCTTAAATGACGATAACATTTCACCAGGTGCTGACAGGGGTCTGTAACATCAGTTTTAGGTCTTTCGAAATATCGACCTGGAGCGCAAGCCGTTTACTAATAGATTCTGAGAGCAACGCACTCGTGCGACATTATGGCACCTAACCCCCTCTTTGTTTGTACTGTAGGTGGACTGTGGCATACCAGCTTAATAGACAAGAACCTGGTGGACTTTTTTGTCCCGTTCCTGCCTCTGGAGTACCGGCATGTTGTCCAATGTGCCATGGCTGAGATGTTAGCCAACAACATGACGCCAGATCCAAATGTGGCTGACCAGGTGGCCAAAAACCTTGTCTACTTTCCCAAGGCTGAGAGAATTTTTGCCGTCAAAGGCTGCAAAACTATAGAGAGCAAATTACACTACTACACATAATGTCAGCTACTGGTGGAGCCTTATTAACTTTCACAGACTGTTGTGCACTTTGTGAGAATAAGCCCGAGCTTAATGGCAGAGGATAAGAACTCAAGTTGACCGAAGATTTCTCTCTATCACCTTGCCGGCGTGAAGGACCTCAGCCATTTTATTTCCAAGTCTGAGAGGACACTGCAATAATTATCTTTATTTTATTTTAAGTTTAAGGTGCTTGAGCTATGGTTTTTAAGAAGTATCTTAAAAAAAAAAAAAAAAAAAAGACTTTAAGAGCTGCCGATGAGAGGACTGGTTAAATGGGGTGTCCTGATGTGAATGATTTTAATGTTTTAATCATTATGTATTTACTATAAATACATGCCTTAACCCTTCCAGTTTTGTTTCAAAACCTGTGGTTATATTTCACTCTACACACATTGCCCTAATGAATTCCTATTTGTAATGACGGTTAGAAAGGAACATTTTTGCTTCCCAGAACCGTTGCAGTTTAAATAAACTGTTAAAATATTGTGTATGCTAAATGTACATATGTGCTTGCGCCCTAGTAAGTACTGTACTGTCTGTAATTGGGCATTTTTTACATATTAAATTCTGTACCTTTCAGAAGAAATGGGCCATCTGTTGCTTTTTGTAGATTTTAGTATTGGTAGCCAGGATGTTCATGCTTTGAGTCAGTTTCAGGGTTTAATTGCAAATATGTTGTCCGTCTTAGTTGAACGCAAAGTGTCTCCCTTTAAAGTTTTTAAGGCTGTGACAAAGCCTCTCTGATAACTGTATATACTGTCAAGATTTGCCAAAACAAATGAGGTTGACAGTTATTCATGTAATAAGTTGAATAAGTTGACACTTATTCAGTTTTGCCAGTAGATTCTTGTGGAAGTTGAATAGTTTGTGAAGGAGAGATAAGATAAAAAACATATTTGCCCAGACACACCTGGTGGAAAAATAAAATACTTTAGTTGGTCTCATTGTATTTGTATTAAAATTATTGGAGCAGTCATGATGGAAATGGTGCTAACAATTTTTGCATTTTAGCAGCAGTGTTAAGAATGTACTTTTTAGGAATTAATAAGCCTAAAACAGTATATTCCATTAATCAGATCAATAATGAAGCTGCCCTGACAGATGCACCTTACTGTTGGTAGTTCAGCAACTTCTGGGGGATTTTTGGAAAGGCCTTTCACATGTATATCAATGGTAGAGGGCCAACCAGTTATGGATTTCTCAGTTGAATACTTGCAAAGACTTTGACACATGCATCCCCTACTCTTATAATCTTCAGTTAGGCTAAATGTCATGTAATTGTAAAATTCCCTGCTTAAAAACAATACTGGATTATGTAGATACCCATGGTAAATATTACTCCAGCAAAAGTAGTCTTGTGTATGTATATATGCTTAACCCTTAATTGTGTCCCCTTAGCCATTGTATATCAGAATGTCCACCCTCAAGTTCTGTCTTTGCATTGTTTTATTACTGAAGATTGGAGTTCAGATGAAGGGCATAGGGCACAGCTGACTGTGGTAGAAAAGTGCAGGATATCTTTAATGGAGCTTGTTCACCTAATATACTGTAGACATATTTTAGAACTCCAGAGGGTTTACAATCTTTCAATAGTCAAAATAAAAATATAAAAACAAAGTACATGTACTTCATTACTGTCCACCACTGCTTAAAAAAACTTTAAAGTAGTGTTGCGTTTATATTTCTGCAGTGACTCAATTGGGTCATTTAGCAGACGCTTTTATCCAAAGCAACATACAATTACATGCTGCTATGGCATGAAGCCAATGGGGGTTAGGCAACACCTAGACCACTAGACTATAATGCCTCCTCCTGGCCATTAGATTGCGTGAGGGTAATTAAATCACTAAATTAAATTAGCCCTCAAAGGGAGTGATGGCCGCCAATTAAAGCTGACAAGATGGTTTTAGTCTTGGGGAAAAATATAATCACTTCACCACACAGTGTCACCAAGATTTATTTAGAACACCAATTGAATTTAGCAACAGGAGGTTATTTTTCTCATGTTTCTCTGAGAGTTTCTTAGTTACAGAGCCATCTTCAGTTCCACAAAGTGTGCCGTCAAGATGTGTCTGGAAGTCCCGCCAATCGAGGGCCGTTGCAGGTTGGACTGTGTCCCTCGTTGTAAATGTTCTGCCTGGCAGCACGAGCGAAACACGTCGTCTTGTGCCGTTAACAGGCACAAGACGATACAAAAAGTGTCTTTTTACACAAGCAGAACCGCATTGATGCATCCATCATTCTCCGGGTTATTTGTCACCTGGGCATATTTACCTGTGGGGGAAAAAAGACGTGACAACATTACACACTGTAATTAATATGGTGGGAACAGACGCACAAGCTTTGTTTTGAGGTGTTTAAACAGCGTCTCACTCTAATTACATTTTTGTGTCCCTACACCATTACACATTAAAACCACTCACCCCAGATAACCTTTCCTCCTTGTGTTACCAAGCCCAGCTCACTGACATTGACCTCGATGACCGTTCCCTTGGTGATAACGCCTAACGTGGTGTAGAGGGGGGATGAAGGGTTCTTCTTCACTCCGAGGATGGGAAGGCAGAATGTGGCTTTAAGCTCTGGGTGGGTCACATGGGCCTTTTTAAAACGCAAGCCCTGGAAATGGGGGGGGGGGGGGAGGGAAGCAAATAGACGTTAGTTCTTACCCAGGTGTCGAGTTGTAGCAACGTATATAAAATAGGTACATAAGATCCAATGTATAACTAAATTGTAGTTGCCTCTTACCATGGGTCTGATGAAACGCTCATATTTCGGAGGATTACGAGTAAATCCATCGCCGACAAAGCACACTTTGGTGACCATTCTCTTCCAGGCCTTCTTTTGCCTCTTTCCTGTTCTGATGACTTTAAGCACCTCCGTCTCTCCTTGAGCACGCACCTTTGGCAGAGGCACTTCCCATTTCCCCTGGGGTTTAAAAAAACCACAGGGCAGTGAGCATTATGCTAAACATACACCCATGTTAGCATAGTTGTACATTACTGGCGTTTACAAATTAACAAATAAAATGAAGCAATGTTTATCATAAAAAAAAAAAAAAAGGGCAACTGTTGTGCCACAAAGATACACCAGAGTGTACTCACAGCCTTCTCTTTCCTCTTCTGTTTTATCATGTTGGAGAGGACCTTGGCCCGGGACTGGCCTTCTCTGTCCAGTAGATAGGCTGGCACAGCGCCCTCTGGAGTCTTGTCATCATTCTTCTGCTTAGTCTTCCTCTGTTCATGCATTTTGATACTGCATGTACAAACGAACGCTGTTAGAGCCTTTTACGTTGAATGGACTACATGTCTTCTACTCAACCAAACTTAATATCACTTTAAAGCGGCTCTTCCTTGCCTTGACAGGTAACCTGAACAGTTGCATTCATTCTATCGTTTCTGAAAGACAATTCTAACGTGTCAACAATGCTACAAAGCAAATCATCTCTAAAAGTGTACAATGTATTCTCAAATGACTCAAGATCGTTGTAGAATTTAAGGCATATTTCATTTGAACCCAAACCATAAACTAAATCAAACAACAAAGAAGGCTAGTATTTCTCTGTTTTGGAGAGACATGTAAGCAAAGACCAGATGAAAATGCTGATCTGGTTCCTGTCTGTGAACGTATCATTTTTTTGCTGAACATCAGCAGGAGAACTTGGGCCTAATATTGAGATAAAGACGCTACAGGGTCATGGGATCAACAAAAAGTCCTCCTAAGCCAGAGAACACAAGAATGTTTTCTGCAGTAGTTCTCCAAAGTTTTTAGACCCATGAGACCAAATCCATCTTGTGACCCCCGCCTCAAAAAAAACGATTTATGCTTCTGTGTCAAATCAACAGAGCCTACGCAAGAGGCCTACGTAGACAAGAGCATTTATACTTGTGCATGTGGGACACCCTGAGCCCCACTACACGGCAATGAAGAAAGTCTTTCCAGTGAATCTCTTAATTACACCAATATTGGGCATGGGAAACAGTTTGTGCTGATAAGGTATTTATGAAAGATCGCTGGTTGTATTTACAGGTTGTTGTACAACCAGGGAATGCCCTCATCTAGTGAAACTCATGAGACAAGTTCTAGTCTTAGTTAATGTTCAAGGCATATAAAAATACGTCTTTGCAGTGAATCTGTTAATTACACCAATATTGTGCTTGTGAAACAGTCTGTGCATTTAGAGGACGTACTTGTAAAGGTCGCCAATTCCAAAGCATATGGTCTTCCATGTACAAATAGCCGACATGCCCAAAAGGTGCTAAAAAAACGATGTTGTGGTCTGCGTCGCCACGACGTGTAGTTACATTTTTGGGGAGGTGTGCGTCAGCCTACAGCGAAGGGTATGGCACAGACTCAACGCAGAAGCATGAATCAGCCTTTAATTAACCACAGCTCAATACAATCTAAAATAGCAAGAAAAAACAAAACGAGCAATAGTGTAATGCACTCACGTCTTCTTCATCTGGATCTTCTCTGAGTGCCTCTGTTTGTGATACAGTTTGGCCTTCAAGCCGATCATCTTCCTGGCTTTGTGAGAGCGCTCGTGAACCTCACGGCTCTCCTTCTTCCTCTTCCTCTCATGGTGGTCCAGACGGTAACCATGGCGCTTGCGGTGCAACTCAATATGCTCGTTCTGAGGCTTTAGGCGATAAAGATAAACATTTTGTGAGATTTATGTAAAATAAAAATCCTTTACATTTATACAACTATAACAGGAAATTACATGCATTTGGCATAATACGTTTTGTGCAGACAAAATGCACAGGAACCTGCAAAGTCTAATAGTATCAACTGTCATAAGAATAGGCAACATATAATGCTTAAGAAAATGTTTAAATGTTTAAGTTTTTTTTTATTAATCGTCACAAAAATGTAAATGCCTGTCTTGGATCCATATTATAAAATTAAATGGTATGTAGTTATGTGGGCTAAACAATACATTTCAAGATACTTTTATGGGTTGTTTGGGTTCAGATAACTTATGAATAGTATTTAGTAAAATTTTGGACCAGCCATTTTATTGTCTAAACTAACGTTAATTGAGTAGGTTAATCGAAGATTAATAAATATAGTTTCAGCTCTTGTCTGTTAAACAGTATTCATGATGTCTGAGTAAAGCTCAAATCTATTTTAGTTGTGTTCCACGTTCATTTCACAAGATTGTATGTTTGTAGCAAAACTTGAACAATGTTTGATGATGTTTGTAGCAAAACAGTTTGATGATATAGCAATCATAAGGTTGACCGCAGTAATGTCAACATCCAAGCAGCCAACGCTGAGACGAGCACATGTACGGTCAATAGCATACTATGCTAACCTGGTTTCCCACTTTTTTCAGCTTGAATAATACAGTGTAACGGCAGCGTTCTTACCATTTTGTATCTGTATCCGTAATTTGTTACGAATTATTTATTCTGGTTGGGACACTTAAGTTACACGTGTCAATATCTTCGTGTTTTTGCTTGAGGCTTGGGTCCCAGATGTTGACTTCCCGAAGCCGACACGACAAGGAAATACGTCATCCCAGAGTGTAGAGTTGTCCGTTTGTTAAATATGACCGGGTTTGTGCTTGAGTTGTGTGTGTTTTTAGCAAACGATATTGTCTATCATAAAATAGCCAAGATTAATGTTGCTATTTAGAATCCTAATTATGAACTTACTAGTTGGGTTTATTATATGTAAAAACACACTGGTTTATATTTAATAAAAACATGTATTCTGATTTGGAACCATATAGGCCTACAATATTTTTCCGGGGATATATTTTGAAGTCGTGCTTCTAAATCAGGAAAGGCATGATTTAATACTTGCATAAACTCATAATAAGTTGACTTGATTAATAAGCAGAATTGATGTAGATTATTGTGCATACATACGTCCTAAAATACCAGCTATCTAAAGGGTTTAACTTGTTTCAGTGTGAGAATTTCCATTCATCAGGTGCCATCTGAGGTGACATTGCTGCCTCCAAGATATGTTTTCGATTACCATGGATCACCTGAGTGTTTATCATGGTTTGGGAAATAGGTTTGAAAGATAATCAGATATTCAGAATGCGACCAAGGACCACTGGGACATACTGCATCATGTTTTGGGTAAGAACTCAATGGCCTTTCTTTCTTTCTTTCTTTCTTAAGAACAGTTGCTATACTAAACATGTATTTTTGTTTAACGTTTACAACAGAGTCGTTTTCCTTCACAGGGTAGACATTTTTTCAGAGTTGGTGTCCAGCTCAGCACCTGTCATGTAAAAAGACATTATAGCTTTCTTCCAGGTACATCCTTTTTTTACTACACTGTAATTAATCAATACTATCCAATGTTTTAACAACCATTTACTTTTTTACAATTAATATTTTTATTTTATGTGTAACATATTACCAAGCAATATTTTGCAAATTAAAAACTCACTAATGTAATCCATGTTGATTGCCCTAGATGATGTGAAATCACTAAGAGCTGTGGTCAATCCAGATATATCCAAGTAAGTAACACATTTGGCAGTCTTCACTCTGGTAGACGAACCGTCCAAAATGGAGCACATGTTCTCTACCCCCAGGATCCGAAACATCGGCATTATGGCACACATCGATGCAGGAAAGACCACGACAACAGAGAGAATGCTCTACTATTCTGGCTACACACGGGCTTTGGGAGGTGTGTAAACACGGTTCGTTTTGTTCAACATGTCCACACTTCAGATACAGTACTGATGCACAGTTTCCTCACTCCTTTCTCTTGTCGCCCTGCTCAGACGTTGATGACGGCGACACGGTTACAGATTTTATGGTTCAGGAGAGGGAGCGGGGCATCACCATTCAGTCTGCAGCTGTTACCTTTGATTGGAGCGGCCACAGAATAAACCTTATAGACACACCAGGTGGGACCCATAACTCCAGTCAAGTCAAACATACTGTAGTAAACAGTGGTGAGGGCAATGCTACATTCTAGGCCTACACAGTGTGTGTGTGTGTGTGTCATTTCAGGTCACGTTGACTTCACCCTAGAAGTTGAGCGGGCCCTGCGTGTTCTCGATGGGGCCGTTGCGGTGTTTGATGCCTCTGCCGGCGTCGAGGTTTGCCTCCTCCATAGCAACCCGAATATCGTCCGTTGTACCCCACGCTACAACGAGGCGTGTTCTGAACACGGCTTCTTTTATTTCTCTGGGTGTCTTGTGTCTTTCAGGCTCAAACTCTAACAGTGTGGAGGCAAGCAGACAAGCACCATGTGCCACGCATTTGTTTCCTGAACAAGATGGATAAGAGCAAAGCAAAGTAAGGCGTCCCCTCAAAGCACGTGTATGTCCTGGAAAAGTATTTGTAAGATTGGAGATGAAATTGTGATATGTGTGCCATTATTTCCCTAGCTTAGATTTTTCCCTAAACAGCATCAGAGAGAAGCTGAAAGCCAAGCCAGTCCTACTCCAGGTAATCATTAGGAAATATATGTATAACAAACTAGATCTTTGCACATAGGTGGCAAAGATCAATATGGTAATAACTGTGTAAATCTAAGGAGTACTATATATGTCAATATTGTTGTTCTACTTTATTGATTATACTTAAACTGTATGCCTACTTGTTTGTTATAATTATTACATGTAATGTTCAGAAGTTTCTAGATGGCTAAATAAGTACAGTAGACAGTATTACCGTTCCCATGTTCGCTAATAATGAGTCAGAATGTTTCACAGATTCCAATTGGTAGTGGCAAGAACTTCACAGGTGTGGTTGACTTGTTATCCAACCACAAAATGATGTGGAAGATGACATCTACAGAAGATGATGGACGTGTGTTTCAAAGCAAACCACTCAGCCAATCAGATAATCCAGAACTCCTACAGGAGGCGAAAGAGGCTAGAGCAGCTTTAATAGAGCAGGTAACCAACATTTCTATGATAGTGGCCATGTTTAAAATACACACTAGTGCATGGCATTAATTGTATGTGTTATAATTGGAAAAAAGACAATATTCCAACAATGATGTTTGCAGGGCCAGTAAACATCCGTTTCTGTTCATTTGTGCTGTTTATATGACCAGCATCAAATTCAGAACGCGGCATTCCGAGTAATAACGGAATGAGTGTGTGTGTGTAAACATACAGGTGTTTACACAGACATTTTTTTAAAAAATACAAACATTCTACAATATACACTTCTATTGTGTTCTTCGATAGGTTGCCGATCTAGATGATGAGTTTGCCGAATTGTTGATTACCGAGTTTGGGGACAATTTTGACGCGGTTCCCCCCACCAAGGTAAGCGTTGTCATCATTAGAGTACCAGTGGCATGAACACATGAATAGTGTATGTACGCATGTTCAGTTGTGCAGTTATGTTCGCTCAGACAGCGGTGTGTTGTCGTTAGCTCCAGGAGGCGGTGCGGCGTGTGACTCTGGCCCGTAAAGGTGTGCCGGTGCTTTGTGGGAGCTCTTTGAGGAATAAAGGGGTTCAGCCTCTTCTAGACGCCATCACGGCCTACCTACCCGCTCCCAACGAGAGACACAATGACTTGGTGTGAGTGCTTATTCTACTCTGAGGGCAGAACGTGTCTACAGACTCTGTGTTTCCAGACTCTTAAGACTCCTTCCTCCATTCTCTTCACGCAGGCGGTGGTACAGGGACGACCTATGCGCCTTGGCCTTTAAGGTTCTCCACGACAAGCAGCGAGGTCCCCTGGTGTTTGTCAGGATCTACTCTGGTACCATAAAAGCTCAGTCAGCTGTTCACAACGTCAGCAGGAACAAGACGTAAGTAGCCCCCCATTACAACCACTCGCGTCTTTTTCATCCAGAACGCACTAGGCGGCGCTGTAGCTTCCTTCATTCTGACGGGCACCAGAAATGGACCCATTGTTCACACTAGGTCAGTGGTTCTTAACCTGGGTTCGATCGAACCCCAGGGGTTCGGTGAGTCAGTCTTAGGGGTTCGGCGGAGGATAAG
>JAODLI010073352.1:0-13969 GCA_027575585.1 Percopsis omiscomaycus
TCTCTCTCTCTCTCTCTCTCTCTCTCTCTCTCTCTCTCTCTCTCTCTCTCTCTCTCTCTCTCTTTCTTTCTTTCTTTGTCTGTATGTGTGTGTGTCCACATAGCCAACTCTCTGTGTATGTGTCCGAGTCTGTCTCTGGCCATGACGTTTGTCCGAAGGGCTGTGTTCTATTCATGGCTACGTATTGAAACTTCATTATTTTTTGTTTCTGCAGGAAAAACAAAGATACGCCGACCTGCAAGCACACCTTGAGAAGGTCATTTAAAGTGTCTTCTAAGATAAATATGCCTAAGCACCTGCAAATACGGGACAGATAGATTCGCTAATTGGCCTGCTATATTTCATCTGTTTACTATAATGCAAAGCAGGGATAGGTGCGCGTTGTCAGACAAGCTTTTACACACAACTTGGGAATAACACATGCTTTATTCTACGCGAACAGTTGGTGAGAGCATTATATTTCCAAACTTACAGCTGCTAAATGTGGTCGCATGTATATTAGGCCAGGGACCAATCCTGAGAAAATAATACAAATTAAAATGTATTTCAGAACGGAATCCCATTTGTGGGGGCAGTCAGTGGATGCTCTGAATGCACTAGGCCATCTGTTGAATGGCATTCGAACCCCTGACCCAGCTCCAAGCCTCCCTTCACATTTCCTTGACCCCACATTGAGATTCCCTTATGTAGGCAGTACAGCCAGGTGCCCAGTGAAGCCTCTCCATGGCTCCACTCTGCACAGCTGATGCATGCAAAATAATGCAATCTCCACTGCACCACTATTCATGCTGTAGCACAATGCTATTGTGATGCAGGGGGTCCTATATGTTTCCCATCCCTGGTGTGGAATTGCATTGGGGATTATTTGTGGCAACATTGAATTGCTTAGAAATATGCATTTCAGGACATACAGGATGCTGAGGAGATAGTGCCAAGTGACTACTGGCCCTTCCGGTAGAAAAGCCTTTGTTGGGGTGTTGCTAGTGGTGGCTTTGAGCGGTCCACCGGTGCATCAGCAGATTTATCCAAGCAGAGACCAGGGTCGACCACAATATGAGAATGTGCGTAATGCAAGCTGAGATGACGAACACCCAAGGCACAGGTCTTAGTGTAAAATGCTGTGATCCCATCCATCAAACAACAATACCACTCAATCCTCCACTCCTCTAACTTGAAACTGAACTCTAAACATCCCAAAGTAACATTAGGTGAAAATTGGAAACGGACATGTATGTTATGCTAAAAGTGACATATTTTCATCATAACTATTTATATTCAGGACATTCTTCACTTCTCCGGTAAAGGGCAGCAGAATATTATGCAGATACAAAAAGGTAATTTCTATTTTTAAATGGGCTAGGGGAAGACACAGCAGTATAGTTGGAAATATGTAGGCCTATGTGCTATTGATAAAGTCAAGCTGGCAAATGATCATTAGACATATCATAGTAGTCCAGTCTGCTTAACTAGATTAGCAGGTTTAAGGGACACATATTTGTGTGATAAAGAGAATCAACACAAGATGATCATGAATAAGCTATAACCAAGGGACATATTGCTATATTGGCCCTGCAAACATGCAGCTTTTCCTTTTGTTAATTTACCTCCTATGGGCCTATAGGATATTCATTCACAAAAAAACACCAATGAACTATATATCTGAAATGTTGCAGGTATAAACGTATCGTAGCACAATGAAATAGCACGGAGCACGGAGAATGTCAGTTGTTCATACCGCCTAGAGAATAAAAAGTCCCTTTGCTTCAATGCCTATGGAACTACCAACCGGCGATAAACTTTCTTTTCTGCTGCGCTGCTGCCCCCTTTTGGTCACGCAACAAACTGTCACAAGTAAAAAAAAAAAAAAAATCTACAGAAGCCTCGCTTCTTTAGCTTCATGGTTGACTGCATTACATACTAGAGGAGGTGTTTTTATGCGTCCATATTTGGCAGCAACCCAAGTAATTAAGGTGATGTCCGAGCCAAGAGAAAAAACAAAGAGAGGGGAGGAGAGTCAGATTGTAGCCTATTGTGTCAATGCATTTTGTTACACACATGGGTTTATCTATCTATCTATCTATCTATCTATCTATCTATCTATCTATCTATCTATCTATCTATCTATCTATCTATCTATCTGTTCCTCTGCACTTTTCCCACAGCGGCAGGGGCTCCTATCTGAGCAGGCAAGGGGAAAGAACGATATCGCCCTCGCACTGAAACCAAGGAAACAAGGGAAGTTGTCTCAGCTCAGCTCATCTAGAAAACCCAAAAGACTTCATTCACAGCCACGCTGTTTGCGTGGAAACCCTCGCTCATTTCACACTTTCAACAGTGTTGCCATTGTACGCAACACCGCGGACAATATCAACGCCTGCTTAAGTATTGTGAATTAAACGGTTGTGGAGGTAATTTGTATCTTTCCTTGTGTAGGCATGTTTCCCTATAGGTGGCTCAGCAAACTGTTCTCTAATTATAAGGAATTCTACATGATAGGCTACATTGGCCCGCCACACAACGCATCCACCCCACACAAAATCACACGCCCTTGCTCGAAATTTCCCTTTAAGCATCGACCAAAGACAATGAGAGACAGACTTTTTTGTTGATCAATGAAGTGTAAATTGTAGGCGCCTAATGAAGTTACCTAATTAAGGTGTCGTCCAAATGTGTATTAGTGGCATGGGCCATTAGACCCCACCCACAACCCCATGAACTGCACTTCATTATATGGTAATTACAGTAAATAAAAAAATAGAAAACGCGTTATACCTATAGGCCTATCACATGGT
The DNA here is from genome assembly GCA_027575585.1 of Percopsis omiscomaycus. Lineage (NCBI taxonomy): Eukaryota > Metazoa > Chordata > Actinopteri > Percopsiformes > Percopsidae > Percopsis > Percopsis omiscomaycus. The sequence continues at coordinate 2,793 of JAODLI010073352.1, forward strand.
GTTGCCCATATCACCCCAAACACCCGTAAAGTGTTTCATAATGTTTGTTTCTTTCCCATCCAAATACTGGGAGGAGGGCGTGAGTCTTAACGTCATTTCAAGGGAGTTGCAGTGAATCTGGACTTTTCAAAAAAATTTGTTGGATTTGGGCACTAACTTTCTCCCTTGCAACCGCGCACATGATCCCAACAACACTTTTTATTTAGAGAATTCGTTCACGAAAGAATAACAGACATAGAGAGATGGAATGGAAATGGCCAATTTTCACGTTATTTCTCAACTTTCAATTCACTTATGGAACTCCGTCCTCATATGATCTGTTCCAAGGGTCCGCATACACTGGAGTTGTTCAAAGACACAGAAATAGGTAAGCAACCTTTGTTTATTTTTCTGCTGCTGTTTCTGATATCCTCTGATCCCAAAAATGTATAAATGACACGTCATATAGTCTAATATATCAGGCCAAATGCCTAGATACGCTACATCCGTCGCTATGCAATTTTATCGTTTAGTTGGACGTGCTGGGTGAACCTAATAAAGCGTAATTTCTTTAGTTTCCTTGTGCATATATGTATGTTTTCTTTTCGTCAAGCAGCACAAGAGCGAATGAAGTGCACCACAGTTTAATTTTCTCATCGATGAACAACAATTTTAGACCGACAGATGCTTAGCCTGTGTTAAGATAGCTGTGTCTTTATCAAGTGTGGCTAAATCTGGTTCGTGCTATGTTGCCAAATGATAAGATCCAGGAAAACCAGGAATGTGTGTGATAAAATCCAATGAATCCATTGGTCGACCCCACAGTGATACCAAGGAGCAGGATGTAGAAGTACAATGGATAGCCTACGTGTTTTTATATACTGCCAACTAAACTTTTTGTAAACGGAGGCTCATCAGGCCTTCTTGTCTAGGTCTTAACGATATTCCAATTTCCTCGCAGGAACTGGTGTGCCTATGTTGTGCACAAGAACGTGAGTTGCACCGTCCAGGGTGGCGTGGAGAGCTTCCAGGAGCCCGTAGTCGCTCCTTGTCCGCCTTATCAGATGGACTGCGAGCAACAAGTAACGTAAGCATCCCAGGAGCAGGAAAAAGATTGAGAAGATTCTAACTGGAATTTGCATTAGACCTAGTAACGCATGGCTATCATTTATGATGCTTCATGCAGCCTTAGCCAATCTATTTAAACATGTATTGAAAGAAAAGGGGCCTGTTCCTTCTTTGGAGGAAGTTTAATTAAAATATGCTAATTAAAGACACGTTTAACTTATCTTCACTGTAAGACTATGTATCATTGTTTTGTGAATCATTGGTTGTTTTCAAAAACGAAACATGGATAAAGGGAATTTAATTAGATTTTGCCTCAATAAAAAGAAAAAAGGCAAATGCCGACGGCCCACTCTTCGGTCAAAAAATATTCTGTGGGAATTCTCAGGTTAAATCAGGAAGAAAAAAAGCATTGGTAGCCATCTATTTCTTCACACACGTTATTCCATCATGTGCTTTTTGCAAAACGAATGTGGGACTAATTTAGTGTTGTCTACATTGTTCAATATAGGCCTGAAAAGTACATCTCTGGTGTTAGTCTAGCAACAGTATCCTGCACTGATATCAGTGAGAATGTCAGTTGGAACTGCGCAGAGATGAAGAAAGCTGCAAGCATAATCGACCTTCCAGATGCTGCACGTCTTGACCCCTGCCTTCAGGGAGATGACGTCATATTTAGTTTCTTCCGCTAAAGTTTCCCTTGTCAGGAAAAATATTTATTTGTAGTAATGAATTTCAGATACAAATAAAAGTTACACGCTAATAAATTATTAGAACACTTAAGACTTACTTTGCTACTAGCACTAATAAACTAACTCACTCTTTGAAATGTAATGAACAGTAATAACGTCAAAATGTTAAATAATGTATTTCACAAAATCTTATTTAATCTTATATCATTGTACAGGTACAGGACTCAGTTTCGGCCCACGTACAAGACTGCCTATAAGACAGTCACAGAGTTGGAGTGGAGATGCTGCCCTGGTCACCAAGGTCCAGACTGTAAAGATTTGAAACCGTCTCCCAACCGATCAATAGTTCAGGGAACACAACCTAACTTTCCTCCAAATCCTGGACACACCAGCAGCAGGCACATTCAAAGTGAGACACACATTCGTCTTAGGTGTATTTTACAAATACTGGGAAAAAATGGAAGATCGAAATAGCTATTTACAGTTGTAAATGATGTCATAAATATGTTATTTTCTGACTTTAGGGCCAGAGCGACGGGAGACAGCACATCACGAAGCAAGGCATGGTGGAACAGATAAGGTGCGTCTACTTGAGGGTGAAGTTCAGCGCCTCTCCCAGACGGTTCAGGACCTCCAGACCACCCTGACAGGGTTAACCACAAACCTCCGCACAGACCTGCAGGAAGACGCTAACAAGATGCTGGTTACTCTCCTCAACAACATGAGGCCCCCAGACAGTGCCACGGATGCGGGTAGCGAGGAGAACCCAGCAGTGCTGGATGGCCACCAGGCTACCAGAGGAGGGCTAGCTGGAGACAGAGGGATAGAAAAAATGATGGCCAGGTTGGATGACATGAACAGTGCACTGAAGAGTAAGGATGAAGCTTTGGAAGAACTAAGAGGAACGGTGACAAGTCAAGAAGGGCAGATCCGAGTACTGATGGATGCTGCCCAGACTCAGGCTCCAGCCATGGTGGAAGGTGGCACTCCACCTGCTGATCTTGACGTTCTCCAGACCTACATTGATAACAAATTTGAGAAGCTGAAAAAGGAGCTAGATCAGAATGTAGAGGAACGAATGGTCAAGCTGCAGAGCTCCTGTGATGACAAAATACAGAACCTGCAGAAGACCTGTGAAGACCACGGCCTTGACAGTCTGACCAAGCTGGTGGAAATCAAGCAGGCAGACTTAAGGAAGGAGATTCTTGAGCTTCGTTTGGACATGGTTGCTGCAGATGGACCCATACGAACTCAGCGGCAGATAGATGCATCTGAACACAATGCAGACCACAGTGACCACAAAGATCTTTGGCGTGAGATTGACCGTATAGCAGAGGCTCACCGTGTCTTGAATGTCCGTATTGACAATGAGCTGGCCCACCTCTCTGAACCTCGACTGGACAATGAGTATGGCCCAATAATTGAGGAGCTAGAGGCACGCATCAATGTCACAGAGCAAAATGCAGAAGTTCACTGCTTCTACATAGAAGAAAAGCTAACCCGTGCTATTACAGACGAAGCAGCAGGACTTCGGCAGCTTCTGGAGGAGCGTCTGAATAACATTGAAAATCAGTTCACCAACATTCTGGTAGAAATGAGCAACAGTTCTTTCCCTGGAATGTTTGGCGACTCAATGGATGCCATTCAGACAGAGGTGAACAACAACAAGTTCCTTCTCCAAGGCATGGATGACAAGGTCAATGCTATTGGCGAACTGTGCTCGGCAGGATGTTCTGGTTCAGGAGATGCTGCGGCCGCAAGCAACTCACCCTTTATATCTGGTGGTCTTGAAAACATTGTGAAGGACCTGCGATTATGTCGAAATGACGTAGATGTTCTCAATACAGATGTAGGTGCCAATTCAGACAAGCTCAAGGCACTGAAAGATATTATTGACAGGCATTCCGTTGGACAACAGAGCAGTTCCAAGACGTTGGATGATTTCCAAAAGGGGCTAATTAATCTTCAAGACAATGTGCTTGGTTTGGCTGGAGCAGTGAATGGGTTAGGTGATTCTCTCAGCAAATACACCCTGGATCTTCAGCGATTGAACAACACATGCTGTCAGGGAGGGCAAAGTGGAACTGGTACTGCAGCACAGGGAGATGTATCCAACAACCAATTAGAGGACATGAGGAACCGGCTTGATGTGCTAAGTAAACAAATGTTATCAGAACTTGGCAGTTCTGCTTTAAGTGACCGTGTGCACAAACTTGAAAACGCATGTGAAAGGTTGGATGGCATTTCTGCCAATGCCAAAGATCTGGAGAGACAGATTTCTGGTCTGTGGAACCGTGTCCACAGCATGAACAGCACCTTGGAGACTCAAAATGGAGACATTGACTCGTTGCAAAACTCCTTGCGTAACTTCCAGACACAGCTCTCTGCAGTGGCCAAGCAGGTTCTAAAAGATGTTGGTACCAAAGAACCAGGTGAGTAATGATGACCTGAATGCTTTTCTGATGTCATTGACAGTCTAAGTCAATATCACTATATCACTAAGAACATAAATTACGTAAATGATCGTAGGACAAGTCACGTCCAGTCAATGATTATTGATTGCATTTGATCAGATCTAAACGTATACAGACATAGCTGGTGTAAGACATAATGTATTTCAGTAATCAGATACACATTACAGCACAATTGCACAAGAGAGTTCTTGGAAGGCATTCTGCTCTCCTTCGTTGGCCAGGGAATCCCCTTATTAGGAAAGAATAGGAAATTAAACAAATAAGAGTGGATTAAGAAACACTGACTAAATCGACACAATCTTTTCCAGCTTCCTCTTTGGCCTCCGCTTAAGACTTTATCTTGTGTGACAAACATCTATATAAGCACAAACTATGATTGAATAACAGCCATAAAACTCAAAGCATGTGGGTCTTGGTTCTTCCCAAAATCCAGACGAGCATACATCCACCAATGGCTGGGGTTTTGTTGATGCTTTCTTCTAAGGTGAACTCCACTTCTGTGCTCAGGGTTAACACATAGACGTAGACAGAGAGGAGGGAGTTTTTGTCTGTGAATAGCCTTGGGCTATCTCCTTGAGAGGGGGAGGACATTGAGTTCACTGGGCCTCTCTTGCCTGCCTTGAGAATGACTACAGTATGTCATTCAATATGTTGAGGTACCAGAGAGAGAGAAAGTCCACATTGGAAATCTCCTAAAGTCACTGTGTTTTTCCTTCCATTTTTCATAGTTCAGGGGCTAGACATCAACAGCCGCCCTGAGATTTTTCCCACTCCAGTAATAGCTCACTTGTGCGTGTGTTGTTTTGTGCCTCGTTGCTCCTAAATGGTAACGCTAGCATCAGGCAGCACTGCATTTCATGCTCCCCGCTAACCTCTGACATGTTTGGTCATCTTTTACACGTCATAGCCTAGGTTTACCAATCACTTACCTCAGCTCACACGCATGCATAACAACATATGCGCATAAACAGGGGCCTCCACCCCGGCCACCCAGCACACATGCAACCGGCCTCCTGAGATTCCCGTAGGGTGACCTCAGTCTGATGTGCGGAGTCTGGACTTCATTAAGGGCCCTGACTCACTGCTGGAGCCAGTCTCGATGGAGAGGGAAGGAGCAGGGCTCCACGCCCATGACCAGATGCTTCTGCTGCGAGTGGGGCCCCCTGTCCCCCCCATGCTTCCCTTTCTTGAACAACACAAAAGAGACAACATGGCAGGGAGACCAGGGACTGGTAGGGAGGACAGAAAAGGGAGGAATGAAGTAGTTGAGGTCATTGGGGTGTGGAGAATCGAGAGAGCGTGGAAGTATAGGGACGTTCATATACCTGTCAGGCACATATGGAAACATTGATATTTAATTTCACGACCTTGCATGGAACTAAAAGGCGTACTTCTGCCAGGCAATAAATCAAAGAACTACATGTACTCTAAATGGATTATAAGTTATAAGGGAGTTGTGTTTTCATTTGAGGCTAATATTATTATTTCCCAATACAAACAATGTAGTTATGCTCTCTATATATTGATTCATATTAACTGTATTAATTCCCATGAATACATTTTATAAATGAGTTGTGCATGTTCATGCAGGGAGACCACAACCATAATCTCTATCAGAACATTCTGTATACTAAACCATAAAGAGAAGGGGTGCGGTTGAGTTGGTGTGGTAGAATGAGGTTTATATGTTTCATTCAAAAGAAATAACAGTTGAAACAGATTCAAGTTCTCTGGGTGTGGGAGTGAGAACAAACTGAAGTGTTTCCTCCTCTGTGTTGGATCTCATGTTCTCCACAGAGTCACATGAAAACCCTTAGGAGTCTACGAACAGTTCAAGTATTGTACAACATAACTCAAAGATTTATGAGGAATTGTTGGGACCTTACTCAGTGTTACTGGTGAGGGCCATTGTGAGGGTTTAGTTGCACACAGCCCTGCCTCATCTGTCAGCAGCTGCTGCAAACCATTCCACTGTGTTTCTTCCTCCCTGCCACCCAACAATGGGAAGTCATGGTTAAGTGATTATTGTCTCATCTAAAGTCAAACATCAACAATCCGCTTTTTGACTTTTCAGTCTTTTTTTATAGCGCTGAAGACAACATTTATATTCCTTGATATAGTATAATCAGTATCTAACCAAATAACATGGGGAAATTGCGCTCTGCAATATTTTTATTTAATTACATGTACTGTATAATTGAGCGATGAACATCACTGTTTAGAGATAGATATGTCTTGGAGTTTTTTTAATTTGGGGATTCCATTTAGCTCATATTTTTGGGATTAAATATTAAGTATCATTGCAATTTGTGATTACGTATATTTAGGACTAGTGTGTTATAAAGTCATATATTTACAATTCATTATAACATTGCAGTTGATGTGATTTTGTGGTGGTTTTAAGTGGTTTTAAGGTCATTGGATGGTGAAGGAAATCTAATTAAGATTGCTATTGCTATTGCTAAATTGCTATACTAATTAAGAAGATCTTGATTCAGGCAATTAACACTGTAAAACCAAACATGTCACCTGACTGGTGTGGAGTGAGTGGACCTGTTCTCATTACAGTGACAAACTTCTTTCTGCTCCTGGCTTATTGGTGGTCTCCACTCAAACCACTCCTCCTTCAGATTCTGTCTCATTTTGTCTCTCCGTGTTTTTCTCCTGTTCCTCTCTCTATCCATCCATCCATTCATCTATCCCTTCCTTCTAATTGAAATCTCTCCTAGCCCAGAATGTCAGAGTTTTCCTTCCCTCCCATCCTTTAAGCCCTTAAGTGTTTACTTCAAGGTGAGCCCTCAGAAAAAATCTCCAGCAGTATTAAAGGCAGTATAGAAAATGTCTGCTTTGATTTCATGGTTCAATGCTTTGCGACTGATCATTCTCACCAGTTACTGGGGGGAGATGACCAGTAAAACCAACGGTCTCCAGTTATCAGAAAACACAACCCGAAACAGGACTTCAGAAGCTATTTGGGGTCAGTGGTGGGCGAAGGACAGTCCTAAACACCCCCACCTTGCAAGGACGTAGCACATTCGGTCGGCATTACAAGGATAATGGAGCACTTTTACTCCAACACACCCTCCACAAAACTCCTGTAGTTCTGGGGTGAGATGTTTCCATCTGGGCTTCCTTCATTCGTTGGCCCATCTGGAAGTCTTCAGGGGAGAGCGGGCACAGACATTCACTACAAATCCCCTTGGCCTGCCACTCACTGCAAAAACTGTACCTCCCATCATTAATAGGGAGGCAGGGGGTGTGGGGGGTTAGTATGTTTGTGTATGGTTGTGTGGACTCCTGATGACAATGGGAGAGGGAAAAACTTAAATTTTTGTAATGCGTTGTTGCGAAAGCACGTAACCACACTCCCTTGATTCTGTGTGACCCCGCACACCATTTTCCACCACTGCATCAGCTTTAGCTTGCGTCAGTATTGCTCACTGCCTCAGACAGGGTGTCTCAGCGTAAAGCTGTAACAGTGACACCCTCCTGTAATCCAGGGAAGTGGCGGACTAATGCATCCCACCCCCTGCAGTGACTCAAACCTAGTTACAATCAGTAACATCTGGTTTTGGGGATGTGTGTCTGCGTGTGTTTAGTGTTGGTTGCCCCCTTAGCAAGGCATAGCCTGAGAGCTCATGGGAAATATGCACTCAGGCACCCGGCATTATGGAGAAGGCTTGTCGAGAAAATGAAGGAGAGCTTTCTGATTGCTTGGTTTAATTTGTTTTGAATTATAACTGAGGTTTCAGAGTGGTTTGTGGCATCACATGCAGTCAATAGGAAGAAGTTAGTGGATTGTTGATAATGCTTTATTTGAAATGCTGGGAAATATTTCCCAGCAGGCATAAAGGCATGCAGTTTGTGTTTTAATGAATTTATTTGCCCAAGAAAGACAGTAAATTCGAATTTACAGTACAGGGTATAATTTAATTACAGTGGATGTATTATTAACTTCTACCAAACATTGTTTCATGAAGCAAATTGGATTAAACCAAAATATGTTCAACGCTGAATATAAAACTAATTATCTTCATCACATTTTGTAATTATCTTGCTGTAATCATTTTACTTACTAACTTTGCTCACAAACAAATTGTAACAGAGATTGAAATTCAACCCAACCCTGCGGCTGAATTTAGTGTAAATACAGTATGATATAATCTGTCTGACACCCATGTGGGATTTAAAGGTATTTGTTATCTATCCCCAGGACACACTCACAATGTGTTCACCTTAGAGGCAGAGGTAATGTCTGGATAAAGCCTGGCAACCAGCCAAGCAGTTCAGTTTAATGTGGTCCTATACTGTACCAAAATTCCCACCAAATGCCTGCTTTGCGTTCATTATGGGTTGTTATGAGAGCAAAGCAGGTTATAAAAAGCTTGAAGGCACAGCACATGCCAAGGCTCATTTGGACTAACTCCGAAATGTAAGTCATTAAAAGAGAATTCACAAAGGGGGGTTGATGATGTCTAAGTGTGAGAACAGAAGAGGGGTTTAGGAAGAAGTCAATTGCAAGCCTTGTGTCTGTGTGTGATGTTGTTGTGTTGCGAAGTATATAAAAAAAACGTGTTGTGTAATTCAGTTTGTTTTGTAATAATGCCTTCTTCTGGCGGATTGTCAATTGTAATCTGATGTTCACCCTGTTCACCCTCTACAAAACTCTTCATCCTTCCATTTTCAAGGGATGACCCTAAGACCAGAGAGACCCGCTTCTCCACCAGACTCAAGCCAAACCAGACCCAGAATAACACACATCCCCCAGATCCACATTCCTCTCATCATCCCCCACCAGCCATCCAGCCCCCGGCAGCCTGCTAGACAGCCCGTCAGCCCAGTACAGCCCAACGTACACCGCCAGCCCAGTCCGCCAGGACAGCCCACACTGACCCTGGTCCCCAGGAGGCCAGTGGTGGAGACCGGTGAGGCCGGGCCTCCTGGCTACTTGCGCAGGGTGACGGTACGCAGGGGATCTGAAGACTCATCGTCCACACCCGTCAAAGGGTTTGCTGGAGCTCCAGGTAGGTGTTGGTGGTGGTGAGACCATGGCATGTGGCATAGTGGTTAGCATTGTCACCTCACAACAAGGGTTTAACAATACCTGCAGCTGAGTGGGGAGGAGCTAGGAGTCTAGAAATGAGGTTTTCATTAAAACTTTAGATAAAACATGAACTTATAACATTTTGATGGCGATCTGGTACCTGGTGAAGGCATGGGCTGTACCGAGTGCCCTCTAGTTCTAAATTCAAAAGGGAAATGGATTGAGATGGGCAGATTTAAATTGAATGTCACAGCCTTATACAGTGAGTCATATTCCATTAAGGAAAATCACAGCTTCTCTGGGCTAAAATTGGTACTCTAATTAAAGCCCAGGCAGGGCAGGTTTAAATGCTGTCTGTTGTATTACAGCAACATACACTTTGTCAGTGTTGCTAATGGTCAGTGGGAGTGTTGGCTATGTAAATGGAACTATTACATAGCCTATAGAAGGATCTTATCTAAGAAAAAACAAATCAAACTATTTTGAGTGTAATTTTCAGTATTTAGTTTGTGATTAGTGTTACTTCACAGCTGTTTCTACATTAAAAAATACTGTACATCCCAGTTATCAACAAACTTCTGTTCTGACGTGACATTAAACTAAACCAAATTCAAGATGTGTAGCCATGATTATATATTATAGGAACTACTTCTGGTCTAATTCATACCCTGACTGGGAAACTGGCATACAGTGTTTATAGTGAGGTAACAAACAATATAACAGTTCCGAAGCACTAAAGTGTAGTTTCATTCAGAATATTGTTTGTTATATGAAATAATGTTGGACTTTCTGTCTACCGGCAGTATACAGTATACTTCATGTACTTCATTATTTTAATTAATTTAATTCATTAATTGATAACAGTGTTATGTGAACTAAATATGACAAAGCTACTACTTTATTTTACAGGCTATCTTCCTGTACATCCTGTGTCTCTGAAGCATCAGATTAAACCAGGTAATTTGGGGGGGGGGTAATAACATGTTATTTTGGGTCGAGCAGGAAGTAGACAGGAAGTACACAGGGAATTTGCTTACATCTCCCACCTTACAAGTCATAATGTAGCTAAGAATAAACACAAACATGTTATAATCTGGATTGGTATTAATGTCAAAATATCTATTTTGATTCACAAAACACAATTATTTTTAAAATAATGAGGCTACCCTGTCTGTCTTATCTTACCTAGTGTGATGACTGCGAGGTACCAGAACTCTGAAGTAACATGTGCTTTGTATTTCTTGTTATTTTTGCCACATAGTTCCTGTTGCTGCAAACATGCCCTGGAACCCATCTTATCAACCCCTAGTTGTATCACCAGGTATAATCCATTTTGAAACTGTTTCATGGCTAATTAATTATACCAATGAAGAAAAAGAGAAAATGTAGCAACTAAAATTGACAGCTACACCGACAGCTGTGAAATAAAAAAATTAAGAAAGCTGAGTATTACATTTAAAGGAATATTTCAAGTATAGCAATATGAGGTGTCAGTTAGTTAGAATAATTAACTGTATTGTATCAGAAAAAATATGTATGTAATATGTTATGTTCTCTGTGAAGTAAAGTCTGAGGCTCTGAAACAGCTCCTTTAGCTTACCATGGTGCTGACACATGTACACATGCATTTCACAGAAAGGCTCAGATCAGCTGTCGTACCACATGATCAACATACCATACCGTGTTTCTGTGACTAACTGACACTGTTCGTTACCCTGCCCTGACCAGCATCTGTAGACAACAGCGCTTTGGCTGATCCGTTCTCCTTCTCTGCTGGCCTCACCCAGCAATCTTTCCCCGGAGAGTTTGGCACAATCCGCTTTAACAGAGTCCTGGTCAACGATGGTGGACACTACAATCCCCTCACAGGTACACCGCAATAACAGAGCTACCAACCATGGATAATATATATACTGTGTACAG
>JAODLI010073363.1:0-13968 GCA_027575585.1 Percopsis omiscomaycus
GTATACATATACATATGTGCCCATATACAGCCATATACAGTATACATTGTATACTGTATATGGCTGTTGGGCACATATACAATACAAATATAATACATAATATATTGTCAAGGTAGTCATCTTATTTACAGAATTATTATAAACAATAGATGTCAAAAAGGCTAGGTTATAACAAAAATAAAGAGTCATAATGGTCTTAGTACACAGACCAACTCTAAAGTGTACCCCAACACTGAAATCAAACATGAGGAAGGGCGTCATCTACAGGTTAAACACACGTTACTGCAGTTGCTGTATCTTATTGGATGAAATGAGTGTGTGGCAAGTGACATCACTGCGTCCCAATGTACCTGTACATTCGTTTTCAACCTGTAGATGGCGCTTTCCACACAGTTTGTGATTTTAGTGTCTGGTTCATACTATGTGTTCTTATCCCCTGGCCAGCCTCAGGTCGTAGGTGACCATGTGGAAATTGTCCCAGGCGTACAGCATCCTCTGGGCGTGGTTGTAGTCAACCATACTGTTGTAGCCGTACTTGTTTCTGAAGGGTACCGAAAGGGCCCGGCCCGTGCCGCTGGCCGTGTCGAATACGTGGTTAACGGTGGTGTCGGGCGCGGTGTAGCTGGCCACCGTGTACAGGCGCCCGCACGCCATGAAGGCGTTGGCGACCGCGTTCTTGCGAACGGCGGTCACCCAGCTTCGCGTCACCACGAGGCTCTCGGGGTCCAGCTTGGAAATCACAACGGCTCCCTTGGCTCTGCCGGTGCTGTAGAGCGCCCACAGGCCCTGTTCGTCCGCGGCCAGGTCGATGTCGGTGTAGCCGCCCCAGGAGTACGGGTGTTGGCCGTGGAAGCTTGCGTTGGGGAGGTCCTGGCGTGCCGCCACGCTCTCGGACGCCAGGTCGTAGCGCACCAGAGTGCGGCTGCGGCGCGGCTGGTAGTAGAAGGAGCCGCGGAACAGCGTGGCCCCGGTGCTCTCCACAGGCTCGGGCAGCACCAGGACCTTGGTGGGGAAGCCCCGGGAGAACTGCTCCATGTCTTCGTAGGCAAACAGCTGGCGGACGTCTCCGCCCACGGCGTCCATGCGCCACACGGTCCTGTTGGTGTACGGAGGGCCCACGGGCTCAGGGTCCTGCATCCACACGCCATACTTCCCCGTAATACCGTCTGCCTTCTGGTGAAGCACAGGGTCTCCAACCGACACCAGCTCCCCACAGCCTTCAGATAGGAGTAAAAAAACGTTTCAATGCCGTTTTACAACATAAATGTCCCTTCAGCTGCTGTAGCCCACAATTCCAGGTATTAGGCTGGTAGGGGGGGTTAGGCATCTTGCTCAAGGATGCTTACAGGTGGGCCAACACCGGGGCTCGAACCCATGACCTTTCTGAGTGCGAGTCAAACAGCAGGTGTCGCCAAAAGTGGCTTAAACTGGGGGGGGGGAATTCACTTTACACCCCCCTATGTTTAAACCTAATCCTTAAAAGGTACACTCCTTGATTGTTTAATAGCAACCAGTGCCACACATTTCTGTCCCAGCTGATGGCTTCTATGTAACTCTCCTTTAAAGTATGGGTGGGGTGGGCAGTAGAGAAGGACGTGAGCTTAGAAGCGCTGCATAGGGAGGAGCAGAGAGGAGTGCAATCCACTCAGCTCAAGTGTCAACGTTTCAAATCAGAATAATGTCTTTGTAACGCAGGCTTGAAACACAAGGGCCAATTTCAGGCACAAATCGAGGAGCGTACATACAATCCGTATTACATCTGCTTGAATCTCTCGACGACAACATGAGCATGGGTAGAAACCTTAATGTGTACCTGTGAAGTTGGGACCTCCTTCACTAAGAAGGCGAGATGCCGGTACCTCGGTCACCTCAGCTTTCATCTCCTGATAGGAACCATTGCCAATCTCATAGGCAGGGTCTGGGAGAGACAGTTAGAGGTGGACGTTCTCAAAACTATTAGAATAAACACATACTGGACTGTTGAAACTGGTATTAAAATCGAAAGCATTTATTGTTCAGGAACTGTTAATGCTGTGTGAACACATTTCTATTACAGTTTCAAATATGTTGCAAATTGCATCTAAGCCTCAAAGTCACTAAATGCACAGCAGGTTTTCAAATAAGCCCCAAAAATAATATGCTGCACACACATGACTATTAACACGTTATGTTTTCTCAACTCCAGTCCACTTGCTAACACCAGAAGTAATCTATAACTTGATCGAAAGCCTCTAGAGATTTGACCAGAGTAACGTAAAACACTGGAGCCAGTACAACACGGAAAACTCAAATCCTAGAAGTAGAAGTCGTTTTGTTTTCTGTTCAGGGCCAAAAGCAGGATTCTTAAGACGATAAATGCATTGTTTTGCATTTACCTTAAATCTCATTAAAGCTGCAGTAGGCAGACACCACTCGTATAGTCGTATAGTGCCTTTAAGAAAGGTCAAAAAAGTTGAGAATGTATGGATGCGTGTTGTGTGTGTGTGTGTGTGTGTGTGTACCGCTGGCAGGTCTGTTATTCTGCATGGCTTTGGTAGTAGCCTGGCTTTGGCATGGAGCCTTCCGGAGAGTCTCAGCGTCTAAGCTCAGCTCCTCCACCCTCCTGCGCAGCTCCAGGACTTGCCTGTTCAGGTCCCCGTTATCCCGCTGCAGTTGGTTCCTCTCCACCACAACCCGGCTACACGCTAGCTGGAGACCCTTTCCGTGGCTGGTGCCATCTGTTTCTTCCCCTCCCACCAGCCGGCCCACCAGCGCCTCCAGCGAGGCGAGCCGGGCCAGGGCGCCGTCTAGCTGCAGCGCGGCGCCCCCTGGGGGACAGCTGGCGGCCTCGGGGCTGGCCACGGTGAAGGTGTACTGGCAGACACCTTCGCGGTCATTGGCGCGGCGCGAAGAGGCTCGGTCAGGACCCTGGCCGTTGCTAGCCACCTGGGCGTTGCTAGCCAGCACGAGGCGAGACAGATGCAAGACGCAGATCCAAATCCTCATTCTGCTGGTTCAGCACCCGAGGAGTCACAGGCTAGGCCCAACACTTTCCTCTTGCTCCGTCTCTAGGACCTACAGCCAGCACTCGTCTCCTTCTCTGTAATATTCAACGCTGAAGACAGTACTCAGGCTGGTGTGCCAGCTGGATCTCTAGTCAAGTACCTCTAGTCAGCCCGGGTCAGTGTCTCCAGCGCAAAGAGAGGATGGGATATTTATACAGTTAACTCTCCAAAAGTGGGAGGGGATGCAGGGCCTGAGGAGGTGATAGCCAAGACATGTGAGTGTGTCTAAACTGCCATGTGTTCTGAGAAGACAACAGAACGGGACCAGGCAAAATGAATGTCAGAGATCAACCAGTGGAAAGAAATCCACCGTTTCAAATTTGTTTTTTCCTGTAGAGATTCCTTTTAATAGCGTCTAGGTTGGCATTTTCCACAGGCTGTTTTGACTGGACATAATGTATTTAAGTGTCGACCGCCTCACGGCTGTTTATTGTGGGTACGGGGAGAAGTGCTGTCGACTTCCTCCGTCACTGATAATTGTACGGTTAACTATTAGCGGCAGATTCACTGCTGCCGCTTCCCAAACAAGCCCGAGGGCTACGCTGGCCCTGTCTTCCTTCTCTGCCAGTGCCAGCTGGGCAGGATGTCTGGCACAGGAGGATAGGCTGAGGGACTGGCGGGGAATGGGGATGTGGTTGCCCTTCCACCAAACCTATACTTGGTTCCCTCTTGAGCCATGCCATGGATTTATAGTGTTTGGTATTGCCACTGGGGCCAGGGTGGTGAAAAGATGGGTCCCCTTTCCACTTACACACTTAGTTGCGAAATAATACTAAATCTACAGTACCCTGAGGGTTTTGTTTGACCGGATAGATTATTGGGTAAAAAAAGTAGGTATCTCATACTGTATAGCCTCACCAGGCAGGAATTTGATTGGCCCTCACTGCGCCTTACACAAAGCAATCCGAAGACCAGCACCAGAATTCGACACCTATAAAATATCACCTTTCACCCGAGAACAAGGAGCATTCCTTTAGCCCCGCGTGTACAGTATTCACGTTATTACTATTAAACCAGAGGCCGAGGATTCTGTTTTCTAAAGATCGCATGTGGCTTTGCATGTACGAGTGAGTGAATTCGTTTGCGGTCTCGACACGTTGCGACAAAAACGCTTATAGACTAAGTGAGTCATTACATTTGATCATACTGCTTTGAAGGGGTGTGAATGAGTGACAAGTTAAATGTATAATGAGCATTTACAGTGTGTAAAAGAGGTCCAGATTGAATGAGGCAGCCCTGCACAAGGTTAATTTTCAGACATCTGCCCTGTAGGCTTGAAAAGAAACGGGCCTGCTGTCTGTGGTGACAGCGAGGGTGTAATCACAGTGGATTGCATGTTACAGCGTCACATTACAAGACAGTGGGTGTTGTTTGGGCCTGGATAACAGAATACAGGTGTTACACCGAAGCCTCTGATTAGAGAAGCAGGCAGACATCAGACTGTATTCTCTTTTTCACTCACACTCACACACACACACACACAGACACAGACACACACACACACACACACACACACACAGACACACACGCACACACACACACACACACACACAGACACACACACACACACACACACACAGACACACACACCCACACACACACACAGACACACAGACATGCTAAATAAACAAGTGAGTTATTAAGAGCAAATTTAGCCTTCAAAACCTATGGAATATTCAGTTAAGTGTCTTTACGACTTCTACCAAAACAAAGCGGGGACCGGTTTTCACTCAACCATTACCCTTCTCGTGACCAAATATAACACATGAAATTACTTTACTGAGCATATTTTCACCTACAAGGTATTTGCCACACATGAAAAAACAATAAACCCCAAATATCACCTTGTACAGTAACACTGTCTGTGTTTTCTTCACATTACATCATCTAAATACACAGTGTACAAACTATGGCACCCAGTAATATTTCATCACAAAGCGTCCCCCGTCGTGCAATTCGTATAAGTATAGGTTTATGAAGTTCCAGGGCTTGTTTTTCATACATTTAACCAATTCAATAAATTCCGTGGAATTCTAAGCATACTTCTAAGCCGCTGTTGTCTGCTTCAGTTTGGTGTGTTTTTGAGAGAGAGAATGAGCGTTTCAGAGTGAAGTGTTGCATAATAGGGCAACTGTTTTTCCCCACGTCGGTGGACAGTGTAACAACGGCTCTCTTTGACTCTGTTACAATAGGCGCCAAGAACTGGTGACTTTGGCACCAAAGTGTCACTGCATCCCTTTAACTGCAACTAGTTAAAGGAAACAGAGATATAAACATCTGGAAACAAAGGATCTGGAGGTGGCAAGGTATCATGTTCTTTATGAACGCTACTTAGCTCCGCAGAGGCCCCCATACATAGTGCTGCAGTGCAATGCAGTGTGGGTAATATGCGGTGACACGGTGATGATGAGGAATCGGAGCACGGGGACGACATGTTGCGCACCAGCCCATCCCCCCGGCCTTATTCTGACACCAGGCCAATAACCCCTGAAGAACCATCTGCTAGCCAACCGACCTACCTACCTACCAGCAATGAGTCATCTGTCATTTCAAATACACACCAGTGATATAGATTTTGGTACCCCATATTAGGGGATTTAGCCGACGTTTTTACAAATACAAAACAATAGACATATATGATTTGGATACCTACAATTAGGACGTTTACAGTGAGAAGGGGCTTGAACCCACAACCTTCCGACGGGGAGTCGAACACCCAGACCACTACACCGTCCTGCCCCCTTGTGAGAGTGGCAAGCCCCTACCCCACACTGTAATATGACTCTGTTATACACCAGATATACAGTAGAAGATTACCCAAAGGGATCCCCCTGCTTATAGTGACATGTAGTAACACACATACTGTAGTTGTAGTAAGAATACCCAGGAGAGGAGGGTGTCTGGTTGGGCCTGCACAAACATTAGTTGGGCAATGACGACACAGAGTCTGATATCATAAAGAATAAAGCACTGCTTCCCATGTGGCAGTCTGTCATCCAGTATACAGATACTGGTACTCGTATCAGCAAAGATCCAAGGGGTATCATGTTATGCTGTTTACTGGGGTTCGACCATTTCAATGCTAATAGCAATTATTAGTTAATATAAACAAGTTAATATTTGACCATATTCTGTCTATGATGAGCAGGACTACAGAATCCAGAAACCGGATTTAAAGACGGTTCAGATGCTATGGAATGGTTAAACATTGACAAGCTATATCATCAGATTAAGATGAGCTTTTAAACCAAAATTGTCAAAGGAGGTAGTTGTCTTGGCAACGGATATGAACCTTTTACATGTCAGTGTTAGGTTGCTGCATTTGGACATAGTAACAGAAAACCATTTTAGAAATCCTGCACAGAATTGCCAATATAACGTGACACCTTTAATTTTAAAAGTGACCGTTACGAATTCTCACCCCCTCAGAGTAACGGAATCTACTCGGAAACACGAATGCAAGACCTCCAGACTTGGCCGGGGTTATTTACACTCAGCTCGTCAGTCCTGGTAAAAAATAACTAAACAGGTGTGATGTGATAGCTGTCAATAACAGCTATAGGGAATAGCATCTTGCGTGAGATGCACGAAAAGAGAGATGGAGAGGCAAGGTTACAGGATGAGGCTCTCCTGACAGAGGTATCCTTTTTCTGGTTTAATGTGACAGTCAATTAACATTAACATCACAAGTACTGAAATATCTGTTCCTGAAAATAGCATAGATACATAAAAGGTTTTGGGAACGTGATATGGTGGCCAATAGCTCAATAAATAACAGCAACAACAACAGTACAAATAACATCGAAAGGTCAACCATGGTGATTAAGCTGGAACGCTACTGACATCTAGTGGCGAGCTGACACACTACAGCGAGATATGTCAATAGTAAGTTCCTGGCTTTGCTGGGCAGACCATTACGTCAAGGAGGCTAGCCCTCCTTGACGTAATGGTTGGGATTTAGCAGTGCACTGTCGTACAGCAAGGTGCATAACGAGCCAAATGTATTGAGTTTGGTATTAATAAAATATAAAATAGGTTGAGTAGAAATATAGTATTTCTTTTCATCTATGCATTTTAATTACCCTGTGCCTATAAGAATTGGCTACGCGTGGCAGCATTTGAGGCTTTCTGTAAGATTGGCTAGGTGAACGATGAATTGTGGCGCTCTTTTCCTTCATTGTGCTTAAAAGAAACACGCGGAATCGACGAGGCAGTTGTTCACAAGCGAAGGACGTGAGGTGATGTTCCAAAAGGAGTGAGGCTGACGTATCGTGACAGCCTTCCCGAGCCACGGCGTGCCGAGGCACCGAGCCAATGGCTCAACGCCTTGGACCAACCCCCTCCCTATAAATCCACTAGCCTACAGCTAATGAATAGATATTTAAAAAAAAAAAACGCAATATCTGCATTGTCACATTTTATATGCAGGGAGACAGAACATATCTCGGTCAACGCCATTGTCTTCCTTATAGCTATGGTAATATGGCGATGGGGGCCTATGAAATGAAACGACAGCTCGTTCCTGTTCTGTTCTTTACACACTGCAGGGACCGTCCAATTCCGTTGCAGCGATGCGCAGCCGCGTGTCGCATGACTCACGGTGGCAGCAGAGGCACGGGATGTAAACAGGGGGCGGGGTTTCGCGATGCCCTATCCTCTTCCAATGCGACCGGCGCCACCACGTTTGTCTGGCTCGGTGGCTCTGATTGGCCCGTGGAGGTGACAATCAGCGCGCTAGAGGCGAGGCGCAGCTTCGCAATTATACCGTGGAAAGGGTAAAAAAAAAGAAAAAAAAAAAAGAAAAGCTTAATCTGTCCAAGGCGAATTTGTTTGCTCGGGAACTGGAATGCTGTGACATCCATTCGACTATATAACCTCGATCGGTCATTAATGCACACGATATTTATGTTACAGGCCGGTGCTCCAATCTACGGGTAGGTAGGTAGGTGTTTTGAAGAATTCAACGCAGGGGGCTCGGCGCTCGTCTTCGCCCGCCTGATCCTCGCGTCGTTTCAGCACCGGACAGCGACACCGGGGCGATCGGACGTTGAAAACACCGAGGGGATCTCGAGGCGGGGTAGGCTTCACGGTAACTCAAAACATGAACATCGATCGTCTCTAAATCTGATTTATTGTGTTTTAAGGAGCGTTTTGACGCACCGTTTGCACGACAGCCTTGCTTTTTGCGTGTCTCTCTGCAGAGCTTGTGAACGAACAGGTTTTTTTTCTAAATGTCTTTATAGAGCCTACGAGGCGCCCCTTTGCGAATGCCCTTGACACTATTTAGCTGTGTGGTTCTGATGCTATGGTCGTAAGCAACTGCGCAATTGTCTGCCCCCTGTCTTTTCCGATCTCTCTCTCTCTCTCTTATTCTGCCTCTATCACCCTCCCTACTTCTCTCTCCCCCCCCCCCTCCCCCCTCTGCTTCCCCCAGTCAATTCGACCCTTGCTTTCCTAGGGGGCAATGCGTGGCTAGATGACTCCTCGACGTCAACAAGCGCCGCGGTAGACCGGATTCGTTTTGTACAGTATAGCTGCCACATCCTCCCATCTATTTGCGTTCTCCGATTTCGAGTCCTCGGTCCACCGGCGCCATGGGGAACCGTGGTATGGAAGACCTGATCCCGCTGGTCAACAAGCTACAGGACGCCTTCAGCTCGATCGGCCAGGCCTGCAACCTAGACCTGCCGCAGATCGCGGTGGTCGGCGGGCAGAGTGCCGGCAAGAGCTCCGTGCTGGAGAACTTCGTTGGCAGGTATGGGTTTGACCACCAGAAATAGGATAATCCCTTCTCTCTTTTAACCTTGAGAATGACATAAGAGGGCCGCCTAGAGTTCAGACCATCTCCGGGAATGCTGTAAGCCATTGCTGCCCCGTTCTATCCCACCGACACGGTCTGTTGTGATGTCGCCTCCGATCACTCACTTGCAGAGCATGGACGTCTCCATTTTTATTTCGGAACCACATTGACATGGAGGGGGAGTCAGTATTTGGGTTACAGCAGCCCCTGTGGGAATTCAGTCCCATCAGTATCCAAGTACTAGCAGGCTCTATCTCAGGCAGGTCTAAAAATACCCATTTCTTTACAGCTACCAGGCGATTCAAAAGCCGTTATTGTGTGACACGACCTCTAAAAGTGATGGTGTTATATTATGAGTAGGCTTCAAAATGCAACACAACATTAGTAAAAAATAGCCTAGAGTTCTGGTTACTGAAGACAAATAAATATGAGCCAATTAGCATAATGTCATGTTTTTATAAACCCTCCCAATTTAAGCAAGGCATTTTCATTGTGTAGCTATATACATGCACATGAGCAGACTTAACGTTAAGGATTTAAGATAAATATCAGGATCAGAACCATTCGAAAACTAGGTACAAACAAAAGACAGTTTAAATAAAACAAATCTCTCACTCTGCTACCAGAGTCCGTAGATTGCATCCCTGCACAGTGGTTGTCTTGTTGGACAGTAAGCAAGCCCCGAGACCACATGCTGAGTAATGACCCGGCTGTCCAGAGCTGGTTGTCACACTGCTGACTGGACGATATGGAAATGTCTGTTTCTTTCCCATCAGGGACATCCAACAGTCGATATGTGTTAATAAGGTTTCCCACAACAGATCTTTAGCCGCGGCGCTAGTTGGGGAGGAGTTGTAACACACACGCCCGCCCACCGAACCCGCACACACACACACACACACACACACACACACGTGCACACACTCTTCAATTTTAAATGAGACAACCCCCCAGCTGCCAGCAATACAGCGCTCCGGGGCGTTGTTGCAATAGTGTCAGCTTAAAAAACTGGGCCTTGATGTGTTTAACTATGGTCAATACCACAGGTTTGCAGTTTGACACCTATGTCTGAATTATTTCTCTTATAACTAATCACTTCCAGCTGTGAAATGAGTGTAAATTGTGTTTTTGTGTGAATTGGAAAGGTCTGTTCTGCTGACCTTTCATGGCACATCACCTGAATAGACTGCATTTGACCGCCTCGGACATGTTGAGGGGGGCGGGATAGTCTAGCGGTCTAGGCGTTGGGCTCCCAGTAGGAAGGCCCTGGGTTTGAGCCCTAGAGTTGGCCAACCTGTAAGCATCCTTGAGCAAGATGCCTAACCCCTATCTTCTCCATGTAATAGCACCATGTAATTGTAAGTCGCTTTGGATAAAAGCGTCTGCTAAATGGCAATGATAATATTGAACTGTACACTGTACCTACCTAACCTCAATATATTATTTGCGGTGAAATATTTTGTATATGTTATATGTGGTTCACGAGCTAAATATATTCATGAGCTAAATATATTATATATTATTAGAATATATAATGCGTTAGAATATTAACTTTTAATGCACTCGCGATGTCTGGTCGAAGCATTGTCTGCCTACCGTGATTTGATCAACACTGTAGATGCCACTGATTGTTTGAAAAAAGAAATAATTTCAGATTTGATTCGTTAACCACAGCGACCAAATGGAGTAGTCAGGAATGTCAGCGTGCGTTGGGATAGAGAAGCTGTACAGTTTTCGCTGACGTTTCATCATTTCAACTTGGCCCCTCCTGTGTGTGGACCACGGCTTGCTTTGCCGCGACAGGCCATGTAATACTTGAGACACAGGGTTGCGGTGCTGTTCATAAAGCTATCGTGCTTAGAGAGGGCCACTTCTGCATCGTGGGTTTTGATTGGCCGTCTTTTCTCAGGGACTTCCTTCCCCGTGGATCTGGCATCGTCACCCGTAGGCCCCTGGTTCTGCAGCTTATCAGTGCCAACGCAGGTGGGTGGGCGTGCACGTGCACACACACACAAGCACACACACACACACAGGAGCCCACACCGCTACTGAGGAGACACCATTCTCTGAGTCTTTGTTTCTTTCATACTGACGTTATTTTCCTCTCGCACGCCACATACGACACCCACCCACACACACACACGCACGCCCGCGCACCAGCAGTCCACGGTTACGCGTTCTTCATTTGCCTCTTTTTCAGAATGGGCCGAGTTCCTTCACTGCAAAGGGAAGAAATTCACCGACTTCGATGAGGTTCGCCAAGAAATCGAGGCAGAGACTGACCGTGTGACGGGGGCTAACAAGGGCATATCGCCCGTCCCGATCAACCTGCGTGTTTACTCCCCGCACGGTACGAAGGCCCCCAATCTACCTGCCCCATTTTGCAAACAAGTAGGCTAACATCACAGTGTTAAGGGCTCATGAGTCATGAAACATAATCATGCATGAAGATCTAGGTAACTGTTTAATATGGTTTTGGAGTACAATTGCAAACTAAATACTAACAACAAGCCCACTGACTATGGTAGGAAGACAGGAAGGAAGGAAGGAAGGAAGGAAGGAAGGAAGGAAGGAAGGAAGGAAGGAATAAAAAAAAGACAAAGAACCAAAAAATAACAAACTAAGTCTGCTCCATACAAATTGTGTTTCCTTACAGTGTTTCTGGACTCTGAGGAAATCCTCTAAAAAACACTTCATCTGTGATGCAAGGTCACAACCACATCTTTGTTGAATCAGAAACAGAGAAAGCGAGAGTAGTTTGCTTAAATGCTGATGAAAGGGCCCATAGTTTTGACTGTGCCGATAAGAGTACATTTCCACACAGAAGCACTATTACATAGACAAGGACCTGGTGTCTCTGCTTTAAGGTTTCAGGACAAAGGAATTTGACTTGTCAGTCGCCTTTTACATTTTGCAGACACTAACAGATGGTATGCAGTGACAGTTCTGCTTGCAGACATGCATATTTTACAGGAAAAACAAAAAAAAATCATAAATATTCATATGGTCTACGGGGCACTTCCCGTGCCTCTGAATGAACACCTCAAAATGAATGTCTCTTACAGGACATTTACTGCATCATCTGCACAGTATGTACTGTATGAGCAGTTGTGTGGTGGTCGCATTAACAAATCAGATGATGACTTTCTCTGCTGTTTAGGTCAATAGAGCTGGGGTCACTGTGATGCTATATGTAGGCTATAAAAGGAACACGGAAGTCCTCAACGGTGTATTTTTATATTGAAGTAAAACCAACTCAGATGTGCAAGTAAGAGTGCCTTGGCGGTAGGCTCCTTGAAGCTACACTTCTTGGATAGGTCGCATGACCTTACCACCAGGTCACATGATTGTACCTGTTTGATGCTGAGTGCCGAGTAGTGTTCCGAGTTCCATCCACAGTGGACCCTGAGTCCCCTGGGTTGGTGACTTTGGGTGTGAAGGGCAGTCTGCGTACCAGGGGTGACGCAGAGTTGGCTAGCAAACACCCCAACGTAGCATAAAGATAAAACGGTTCAACCTTACCTCGGATGTCTGAATGTTAATTGCAGAAAGCCAAAAGGAACATACAAGCAAACTAAGTAAACTTGTTTTTTTTAAACCCCCAAAGTAGATTGAACTTGGTTTGGAATGATTAAATGTAACAAATGGGTCAAAATGAAGTATGACCTTCTGGTGAACCTGTACTCTTGGTCCGTTGTAGTGCTGAACCTGACTCTCATCGATCTGCCGGGGATCACCAAGGTCCCTGTTGGGGACCAGCCAGTGGACATTGAGCAGCAGATCCGGGAAATGATCATGCAGTTCATTACCCGGGAGAGCTGCCTCATCCTGGCCGTCACACCGGCCAACACTGACCTGGCCAACTCGGACGCCCTCAAGCTGGCCAAGGACGTCGACCCGCAGGGTGAGGGAACATGCCTTATTATCATATTGCCATCAACCTTCTTATTGTAATGGAGGCCAGCGGTACAGTGAGGTGCTGCGCTGTGCAGAGTAAACCTCACTCCCCAACACCTTAAGAGACGTGCTAGCGACAAATGCTAGAGCCCATTGGCCTCCCTTACTAATGCCTTCGCCTCCCACGCCGGGGATCCGGGTTCGAGTCCAGTGCGGGACTTGACAGGTTACATTATTATGATATCATTAGCATATACAACTTACAGTATACATGTCATTATCATATATCTCAATCTATATATAGAAATTAAATTTATTTAGTTTTGTGTTAGGAGGCCAAACCATGATTTAAAAAATACAAATATGGGTTTTCCCTTCCTTGAAATTTCCCAAATTTGTGTGATTTAGCAATATACAAAACGAGGGCCGCCACTCATTCGTGCACTGGTCGTCAACATGAATAATTTTTAGTGTTTTTTTCCATGTTAGCTCATTGTTTCTAGTGTTAAAGGTACGCTCCTCAATTTATGTCCTGAGAACCCTCGTGGTTGAAACTGGCGTTTTGTTTTGTTTTTTGTCGTTCAAAGCGCATGCTCCCCCCCACACCTGTGTGCTGAGTGTCTCGCATTCTCCTCTATTCCTTCCCCTACAGCTCGCATAGGCTCACACAGTTCACTACTCCTCCTCCTACACTGCCCACACTTTTGTGGACAGTTGCAATTTCAAATATCAACAGTGAGCTGGGGCTGAAATTTGAGGATCTAGAGACACAATTAACGATACATAAAAATGAATGGTCATTCTTTTAGCATATTTTCCCAGTGTCACTCTAACAAAAAAAAGGTTATGGGTTCCTGTGATGTGTAAATATGTCACTGCTGCTGACAGCGTTGTTTTCCTCCAGGTCAGAGGACCATCGGTGTGATCACCAAACTGGATCTTATGGACGAGGGCACGGATGCCCGAGATGTTCTGGAGAACAAGCTATTGCCGCTGCGTAGAGGTGTGTCTGTGTGTGTGTGTGTGTGTATGTGTGTGGGCTTGTACCAAACCTGTTAAATGTGCAGTGTTTTGTTGCTTTGTGTTTGTGTTGTGTCGTGCGCAAACGATCCTTGTGGGTGAAAGAACTGAACTGAATCCTTTCCGGAAACGATCGGTTCATTTGTCAGTTCAGTTGAGCTCTCAGTCAGTTGCATGCAAAAGGATATTCAAGTCATTCGTTCATAC
>JAODLI010073395.1:0-13966 GCA_027575585.1 Percopsis omiscomaycus
AATTTTGTCAGCTGCGTCTGTCATGTTGCATCCAAATTTCACTCTACCAGAAATGGGGGCCATCAGTTCTAGGCAACGATTTTTGATCTGGAAATCGATGTAGTATATCGCGAAAGTAAATATCATTATATATTGCTGTATCGATTTGTTTAGCACAGCCTTACTGAACCATAGGGGAGACCGGGGCATCTTGTCATGTGGCCATTAAATCGGTCCCAACTACAACTGAAAAATCATTTCAAACAAACTTTCAAATTAAACATGTCAAGCATTCCACTGCAAATTCGTACGCTAGCTTTCTCACCTCAGTTGGCGACAAACCAAAATAGATGTCAGCTTATCTCATGAGGTACTGCTCAAGGTGCAGCTCCAAGTCTGGGCTAAAAACCTGCCGTGGAGATTTATATCCAACCACTGTAGTTGGGATGGCTGTCTGACTTTGTATTTCAGCTGCAGTGAATGTCTTACAGTATCGAGCCAGCATACGGTAGTTAATGTTATAATCCTTTGCTGTACTCCTGATTGATGTATTTGCCACCTGTCTCACTGCCCTTAGAATCACGTCAGGTGGTGTGCTGCCATTTTATGTTTTCCTTTAATAATTCCTGACCATCTTGTCTCCCTTACTTCTTTCCTGCCTTCCTTTCTTTCAAAACACATTCACATAATTCAAAATTACATATGACAACAGTTGACAAGGAGACTCTCTGTGTCTATGTATACTGGCAAATTAGTGATTAGTTAGTTGCCCCAAACTGCCATGTTTGCTAATGTTTGCTATATCATAAAATCTATCTTAAAGCAGAACTTTAGCAAAAGTCTAACAAGACCCTTTATTCTCTCCTCTACCAAGTACAAATGTATAATTGTGAAGATTTTTAACTAGAAGATTATTACAAAAAATGTCAAGTTCAATTTTTTACCTTTAAAATGTGAAAAATGGTAAAGCAGTGCTCACCTCAGTTAACAGTGTGATTTTCTTTTCCCAGACAGGATATGACATTAGACCAAGTAGATGCACAAGACTAGTATTAGATTTTTAAGTAGCACCCCCTGATGGTGACAATATTTACAATGTGACAACTTACCCATGGGACAAGAAGTCCCGGTCTACACCTTTCTGACATCGACGTATTTAAAGGGAATGCAAAGTATAGTAAAAAGTCCAACTCCAACCTTCTCCTTCCCACCTGAGGTGAAATTATTACTTACATATTTATAGCTTTAAATAGCCTTTAAAGTAAAGCATGACTGATGCTGGATTTTCCAATAATGATTTGCCACCAATATGAAAAGCAAACATTTTAGCATGGATCCCTCAAATATAGGTTGTGGCAAAGATAGTTCAATTAATGACTTTGAATTACACCTGCAAACCACATATTCTTAAGATGCAAGATGCATTACAAAGCTTTACAGACATTATTTATTTAAATATATCTGCCAGAATATAGATGCAATATACCTGTATATGTGATATGCCAATATCGTCTCTCCGATAATATCGTCTTTCTAATATATCACCATCCTCGCAACTCTGTGTTTTGCCGCTGTCAGCAGTTCAGCAAGTAGTTTAGGGAGCCTGTTGGCGCCACAGTAAGGACCAAGCTGTTTTGGTCCACAGTAATTAATACAGTGAAGTTTTAGATGAGATTTATGCACGACATGCTGTGCGCCAACCTGGCAGGGGGGGTGGGGAGCGTTCGTGTCAGGACACCGCTGTGAGTTTGGGACAGTCTTGCTGCCAGCCGACCTACATTCGTATGCAGAGAGGGGTTCAGGGTCAAAATTGAGAGCTGGACTTTGCTGCTGGACTTTGCTGCTGGATTTTTTCTGTGTGAATTTTTCTGCGTGACTTGACTGGGTTTGAAAGAAGTGGAAAGTTCTGGAAATGGCGATGCTTTCAAAAATACTGTACTGTTTATACTGTACAGCATACAGCATATACACAAAGTGTATACACTATATTCTATAGTCTGTATTCAATAGTTTTTGCAGGGTTTATATGACTGGTAACATCCTATTTGTTATGTTAATATTGTGTACAATATGTGTGGCTACATTTGTGCAATGCATTTGTGTGCGAGCTATGCTCAACTTCTTTTTGCAAAGGTTGTTTGGGAACTGCTGCTATAGATGGCTCAGACTTCATTAGGTGAGTTTACTTCTCTCTGAAAGTGTTTGTGGACAGTTGGAGTCAGGCTGCACACTGGTATTGTTCCTGGCACAGGCACACTGGTATTGTTCCTGTCCTGTCACTTTATGGCCCTGCGTGTTTGTACAGCATGCTGTTTAAAGAACTGGCTGTAGATAAAAGACTGTTAGAAAGAAAACGATGACAGTTTTAGTTAGAGACCATTGTATAGGTCTTGACAGCACAGCATGCAGATTTCTCCTTAATATCATATTTAATGAGACTGTGGAAAGAAGTGTAGCCCAACAGTTTTTAAATCCTTAAAACATGCTAGATATTCAATAATATTTAGTTAAATATGTTCAATAGTTCAATATACCACACACAAACTGCATCTACACTTTAATCCTCATTTAAAATGCCAGAATCTATCATTTGAGAAGACCCCATGCCCTCTGACCTTTTGTCCAAAGCATGGCTGCCAAAAAAACAAAAAAACAAGCAATGCAAATGATCAATTTGTTGTGGCAAATAAAATACAACATGTACATTTCTAAATAAATGTATATACAAATACACCGTAACAGATTTATCCAGCCACCCAACTACAACAACTCGGGTAGCAATGAACTACTGTACAGCGATAAGTTAGCGATCACTGTCAAACATCATTCAATAAATTAGAATTACACATTTACTGGAATTGATGCTGTGGTCCTGGGACTCCCGGGCTACGTGATTGGCATCAGGCATCATAATCATAATCAGCTTAATCGCAAAATCCATCTGCCATTGCATTAAGTTGAGGAAGCTGTCTTTTCTCAAATGTGCAGGACATAGACAGATTCCATTCCATAGTCAGACACATTGTCATTTCTTACAGCAATTTTAGATTTTTGCCAGACTAAGCATTTATCGCTACACTAGGAAGCAAAATGTTTCGGTTTCAAGACTGTGCTCCTGTGGTTTGCATGTTGGTTGATTTAGGTTATAATTAGTTGTGTTGTCCAAACTGGTAGGCCTACAATACATGCCTCTAAATCAGATTTTAACAGAAGGAAACATTCTTCAGTGGAAAAATGCGGTGCTTGGTGTGAAATACTAGACAAACACTAGTTTATATAGCCTCCTAAGAACAAGCCTCCAACAGTAGTTGAACACAAGGTTTTGAGTGTAGGGGCAGTTTAAGATTATCTAATTGCTATTTTTAGATTATCTATATATTTATAACCCCAAATTTCTGCGTCAGATTGATGTTTATATTAAACCCAGAAGATAAGTGAACTTATGGGAGGGGAGTACAGAGGAGTTATACTTAGCACTCAGTTGGGGAAGATGCATGCATGGTCAGTTTAAAATAATATGTTCTTGTAATGCTGGCTTCAACCACAAGGGAAATTCTGAACACAAATTGAGGAGTATACCCATAGGCGTAGATTTCGGAGCCGTAGGCCTACTCCTCAGAGTCTTGGCTCCGGCTGATCCTACGGTTTTTGTTTTCCAGAATTATTTAGAGGCTTTAACAATGTTTTAAATCGGCCAAAATGTGTTGGATTCTTGTTTTAAGTCTGCTTCAATAACAGTTGAGATGTACACGATTCCTAAAAATCATCCTAAAACACAAATATGTGTGATATATTTTGAATGCGCAGAAAGTTTTGAACAACAGCAGAAATCTTGTTGGAACACATATGAGCTATTAAAGTCCAGGGGTTATAAATTAATTTAAATTTATTTATTTAGGCCTATCATTGACGGGAACGAGGTTAGGCTACTTCTCCAAACAAAAGACACAAAAAAGGACAGAAGAGTAATTCATGCCTATATGAGATAATTGTAAATGAGAAAAGTTGATCTACAGGAGAATATTTGAAGCAATACTGCCCGAGAGCCTTAGTGTTTTCCTTTCCATAAGTGAAGACATTTCCACCATACATTTATGCCAAAAAGGCACAAATTGGTGCATAAAAATTCACCAGAATGCAGAAAATGAATTTTTGACGCTGAAAATTTAAGAGAATTGTAAGCTATTACATACACTGTAGGGCCTACAGTAGCTTGCTGTCTCGGATTTCCACATGCAGGTAATTTCACACATATGCGTATGTTTCTTTGGTTTAAAAAAAAAAACCGCATCAGCAGTGGCTGTTACTGCCGTTAAGTTTACGTGCCTTCCATCGTAATTGAAATGATGTCTTTATTCCGGTCCGGTGGCTGCACTGCAACACGCACCGACTGACAGCTGGGCAAAGCAGAAGCACTGGAAATGTTCCGGTCCGGTGAAAACCACGGAATATGTCCGTGATCTTATGTCCGAGGCTGATGCCACCAGAAATGTGGTGATCCTTAATGTTTACAATATTAAAATGCAATTTAACTTATTTCCCATTTCGTATTCTTTTATTTAGTGGTTATTTAATCTGTAGCCTACGATGTTTAGAGGGATATATTTTGTCCAGCGTGCACGTTTTAGATGTGTGCGTAGAGTTGTAAGCCCTCCCATTTATGAGGAACTGGCTCACTAGCCAAGGCTCTCACAGGGAACTGGTGGGCACTCGGATCTACTAGCGGTCCAAAAAGTCCGCCCATATAGGCTACTGTTTGGAAGAAGACTATTCACACGGCAGGAAAATGAAGGAGAAAAATCTGATCGAGACAGCAAAAATGCAGGGCAACGTCATGGTAAGACAGCTGTGATTTATTGATCTTCAATGAGATTGTGGTGTTTGAAAATCACTCCGCTCATAACACGTCGCATTTTGGAAGTAGCCATCGACGGTCCACCTGCGCTTTGACGCACGGTTGAACTAGTGCTTTTTAGGCTAGGCTACGCATGTGAAATGCTCGTTATTAGATTTAAATATTCAGTGCCAGCTTAGAAGATAACAGCACAACACGCTTTTATATTAGTTCACGCCCCAGTGGTTCCATATGTCGTAGTGTCATGGCGTATAAGGAACAAATAGCTAGTTATGAATCATAATTAAATAGTTTTAAAGTTGTGTCCCGTCTTCCTCCCCAGTGATTAACAGTTAGTTTTGTTTCGCCTTCAGAGGGGGCAGCTCAGCTAACCTGCTTCCCCCTTCACCCCAATAAAAGTCATTATCTTGAGGATAATGACTTTTATTTGATTTAAAGATCATAGTATATTTTTCCCCTTTTTGTGAAGTTTAGGTCAAGGAAGACTTTAAAATGACTTTCTCCCATAACTATGGGCCCATGAGTTGTTGATGTAAATGCCATGATATGAGCATAATGAATTATGGATTCATGAAATCAGCTTCATTCCTGTGCTGTTTGTGCAGTGTTTGCCATTTTTGTGAATCAATTTGCCTGGCAGAGCTTTGCACTTGAAACACTGGAGGCCATGTTTGGATGTGGGCCACAGCTGTGCACAGTTTGGTAAATGGTTCTACAACTAAACACAGACTACACTTTGCATGTCCGTATTTAGCAAATTCTAAGCAGATGTATGCCTTTGTATCTGTGGATAAAAGGCATACATCTGTAAGAATGATGTTACTCTGCTTTTATAGTAAAATGCCCATTGTTTGCTTTCTGCTGTTTCTACTAAAATGTTACTATTTTATTACTATTAAAATATCAGGTCAGTGAACAGGTGTGGCTCTGTGCGTACACTTCTAGCTGGTTCCACATCTTTCTCTGGCAGGAGAGAACCGGTAACCGGCCTGTACCTGAATATGAACAGTAGGGCCTACCATAGCAAAAAAACTGCTGCAGTGCTACTACTGCTACAGCAGATGGTATGGTTAGTATTTCTAGTGGAGCCTGTATCTACAACAGTATAAATTCAAACTATGTATCAGCTTTGTGGGGAAAAATATGGCCCTTCTAAAAAGACTGCAAACATAGGTCAGTCCGAGCTACCTGCCTGTCAACTCCGGGTTAGCTTTAATACAATCAGCCACGGTGATTTACAGTACAGGCCCTGCGATGGACGGCTAGAAACGTTGAGCTGTAAGAAGTAGATGTTTCTTTTTTCATCCAACCTAATGTATTGATTGCTTTACTGTTCCAATTGGTTTATTGATCTATTCAGAGAGAGAGAGAGAGACCCCCTTAGAGGTGGGCTAAGTATGAGAGACCCTTAGAGGTGGGCTAAGTATAATTTCCCCTATCACTCAAGTATATCCCTTTTAAACAAAATGTGTTGTCACAGGTGCACCACATGTGAAGTTCATTGGGTGTTTTTTTTTTGGGGGGGGGGGGGGATTTGAGTGTCGCCATGTAGAGTTGAGAGAGGGGAAGTGGAAAATGGGTGGAGTCAAACACATTAAAATCTCCTGCGTGTTCATGAGTGTCAAGCTTACTTAATATCTTTAAGAACTCCTATCTGAAAACTGTAAATCTGCATTATACATAATCATCCGAGAGAAAGCGACAACAGATGTGTCTGTACGGGACAGACACTGTTTTGTCTTGTATCCCCATAATGATTTTTGTTCTAAAATGAACACGTGTCTAAAATGTGTATCCTTCAGAAGAACTGCATCAATATTTGTAACCAGTTCAAATGGCCTCTTTCTGTTCTTTCATTTCATTGTGTTTCTGATTGCTCTTTTGTCTCTGCCTTCAAGGCCGCAGTGGGCAACGTTGTAGAACAGCTAATGATTTATTGCCTTTGGCTGAAATGAAAAACATATTTTGGAGCCATCAAATTGTCTCTGAAAAAGTGAATAGGCAAATGGATAACTATAAGTAGCTTTTTTTTTTCTTTCTCCTGTGGCGGTGAACTCTCTTATCATTTTCAAGGACTTTTCAGTTGGTGGGGAGAAGGGGCACTCGTCCAACTACTGCCTCTTCTGTCATAACTATTACTTCAAAAGACGCTGGGCTAAGCCTGGCACAATGCAATATTGTATTTTAGGTGCCCATTTGAAATGGTACACTGCTTCTTAACTCCCCCAGAACCGCAAATATTCTTCCCAACTCACTGTTAACTGTATTACAATTACAATTAGGTCATTTAGCAGACGCTTTTATCCAAAGCGACTTACAATTATATTGTTCTATTACATGGAGCAGGTACGGGTTAGGGTTGCTCAATGATGCTTACAGGTAAGTCCAACACCTAGACCACTAGATTATCCAGCCCCCATTTGTGCCAATGTTATTTAGCTTTTAACATCCTTTTGTGCGAGCTCACCAATCTTTTTGGTGGGCACCCAGCTCATCAGCCCCCACCTCCAAAAGCAGCTGCTCACCTCACAGTTCTCACCTTTGCCCTAGGTAACAACTGTCTAGTAGTAACAACCTTTTACACATTTAAAAAATAACGTAATAAATAAACATCCACATTGGTTACAAATGTGTTTATCGCCCAACTTTAATACTGATTGCTAACTATTCTCATTTGAAGCACCCAATAAATGCTTGTGGTAAACTTTTTCACTCTGAAATTGGCACCTCAGGAAGTGGTCTCAGTTCGGTTAGCCTCGCCTTTTTCCATTGAATTTTAGTAGACAGATCACATGCTATTACACTGGGATGCTTGGAAAAAGCAAATTGACGAAACTGTGCACTGGTAACAATAGCAAGACTGGTGAACGAGAAGTAGTTTGGTCCAAGTAAGGAATGTGGATAAGAAAAGTATAGCAGCAGCTATCTGGTTGTGAAAGCTACCCATAATCCAAAGCAGTAAAGGTCTGTGAGCTCCAGAAGAACTACAGTATAGTGTGAACAGAAAGAGGACTGAGGCCCCATTAGAGCTGAAGTGGACCAGAAACAGAACTGAGTCCTCTTTCAAAGTAAGTTCAAAAAGTAAATTTTTTGTTGGTCCACTGAGTTTGGTTAATTTATAAGGGACTATATGTAAAAACACCCCAAGTCTCATGGTATCATGTTCTTCTGTCTGCTTTGTGTTGCTACAGTGTTACCTGTAATCACACTGTAGACAGATACATGCTCGTTTGCATGCTGGAGATGGCTTGTGATGTGTCTCTTAAACAGCTGTCTGCTCGTTTTGATGCCTGCAGACACTCACTTTGTTGGAAGACAGCTATGGAAGATTAGGTGTATTTGAAAAATAGAAACCAGAGCTGTTGTCCAAGGGTTTTTTGACGATCTGAAAGCCATGGTAAATCACTAAGTCTATTACATCGCTTACATGCAAACAATGGATTGATTGTTTCTCAAAAAGGGACTGGAGAACCCTGAAAATCTTGTTTTTAATATGATATTAAAAAACTACAAATAACTCTTCCAATAAGCAGAATAGCAGCAGCAGCAGTTTCTATTTACAGATCTCCCTGATTTTTCAGCAATAGCTCATAAAAACCAGAAACAATTGCTGGACAAGATATTGCCGCTTAATGGACTTGGGCTTGTTGATACTATTGAAAAATCTACCCAGGACGGGGCTTTCATAATTTCGAGTGAATCCCCTCTGCTGTTGAAGCAAATGAGGATGACGTTGTTTATTGTCATATTCTTTAACCAATGAGATTTCAAGATTGCCATGTTGGGCGTATTCTTTGACAAGCCTGAGCATTCTAGCTTGACCAGCCGCATTTTCCGTGTGGCAATATTCATGTGGCGTGCCAGGGCCAGTTAGTGAAGGTAAACTAGCTAGCTAGGACCGCAGGATGAACATTGTTTTCAAATAGCGATCATCATTCGGTGAGTCTGATTTCATAATTTGTATGGTACTGTTGAATAATGTGATTCAATTTGTGAAAGCACACACTTTAGGTTACATATTTTTTTGACTGCATATAATGATGGTATTACGTTCATATAAAAAAATCTAACTTATAAGTGGACCTACCAGAGTTGGTTACAGGTCTTTGCTGGATTGGATTCTTGTCCTGATAGAATTATAAAATCTTGGGTGTTATCTGACTGTTTCAGTGACCATTCCATTATTTTCTGTGTTTGGAAGATTAAAGTTCCTTGTCTTCTACCAAGATGCATTAAGGTAAGACAATGTAAAAATATGAATACTGAACTTTTTATTCAAGACTTAACAGACATAAATTGGGACAGGTTTTAACACCTTTTGTTGATGATGCAAGGAACTTCTTTTACAGAGTTAATTAAAGTTATAGATAAACATGCCCCCCAACAATTACAACAATTAAGGTTAAAGGAAGGCATTTGCCTTGGATTAATGGTGATCTTAAGTCTTTTTAAACAGAGAGATAAGGCCTGGAGAAAATATCGCTTGACAAAGGACTCTGCTGATTGGAATGTATATAAACATCTGAGGAATAGATGTACAACCAAAACAAGAAACGGTTTAGCTAATGACTTTAACAACCCTAAACAGTTTTGAAACAGAATTAACAGTTTAATCAATAAATCTACCAAAAGCCCTACTTCTCATCTCAGAGTTAATAATGAAGTTGTTAATGATTCCTCTATAATTGCAATTCCCTTTAGCCAGCATTTTTCCTCTGTCTGCAGCTCATTCTTTTGATTTTCCCCACTCTTGACATCTCACTGAATAACTCTACTCTAACTCTAATGTGGTAGCTTTTTTGTCCTTTAGAGGAATCTGTCCAATTGATGTTAAGCAGGTTATTTGTGATCTAACCTCAAGTAGTGGCGCTGACCCAGATGGTTTGGAGATTAACATCAAACTTTCCTCTCATGTTCTGGCATATCTGTTGTCCAATTTATTTAATTAACTTTATCCAAATGTGAAATTCATTTAATTTGGAAATGTGCCAGAGTTATCCCCTTGCATAAAGGTGGTGATCCCCTCAATCTCAATAACTATATATATATATATATATATATATATTAATTTCCTTTTATTAACAGTATAGCGAAAGTGTTTGAAAAGTTAATGTTTAATCAACTACTCAATATATTAATGAAATTAATTATCCCACAGTTGATTACCAATACTAGATTATGCAAATGATGTCTTATCAGAATACCTCAGAAACAAATCTTTGCCCTCTCAATGTAGTATACAATAGTCTCTGTAGATTAGATTTATGTGGAGGTGTCCTTTATAGAACCCATCACTGTTTTATGTATGAGTTGCTAAATTAAAAACCGTTGTGCCCAAAAATAGAAGACATTTTCACTGGTTGCAATTTATTTTTAAATGCATTTTATTTAATTATCCTCCTTACTTAAAACCATTTTAATTCCTTATAGGTTATCGTATAGTCTAAGGCATACTGACTATGCTTTTTTCTTTGTTCCTAGAATATCAAAAGAAATTGAAAGACGGGCCTTCTAAATTTAAAGCTCCATCTGACAACCTGCCCAGTTCACTTAGATCTATTACCTCTTTTCATTTATTTAAGACATCTCTTTCTACTTGTCTTCAACCTGCTCTTGTTACTAACTATACCGAGATTATACTTGTGTATGTATCCTGATACTTGAATTTATTTCTAATATGTAGGTGCATGTACTATAAAGGCACACATAGGCTATAACTTTGTATGGGTATGTGTATATTTACTGTATGTAATTTTACAGTTTGTAATATGACAGCTCTAGGGAAATTCGTGGGTCGGGGAGTGGCTAGGAGAGCTTATGTTTGTGTGAGTGTATTTGTGTTGTTTTTGCTTTATGTATTGTATTTTTTATTTTTTTTGTATATTTGTGTTAAGGACCCCCTTGAAAACAAAATGGTTAATCTCAAGGGGCTTATTCTTTTAATAAACTTATATACATCTTCAAAGGGACTGTTTATGCTATTCCTTCAGTTTTTCAGTAGGACTTTGGGGGCTCTTACTGACATGAATGACTAAGCCCTTTTACTATGTGACAAGAAATGAAAAGTTAATAACGACTTCAATGTGTGTCAACAATGGAGGAGAAATTGATTGCAGTTTTATGAATACCCCGAAATTTATGAAAACTTCCCACTTCTATAAAGATATTATATTTATAAAGGAAGTAAGGCTGTATCATGGAAGCAAATTGCCATTCATGGAATATACACGGATATGTTTACTGCCTGTACTGTATGGCGTTTAGCTCAATTTGTAGCTGCCTTCTCATTCTCACAACTCTTGGTGTTCAAAACCGCCCCGTTTTCCATGATCGGACAGAATCAAGCAGTCGCTGGTTCGATACCCGCTGACTTCTGTCCAAGTGTCGAGGTGTCCCTGAGCGAGACGCCTAACCCTAACTGCTCCCGATGTGTTGGATGCTGGATTTGGTTATCTCATAGCAAAACAATAGCGCTAGCCAGATGGAAAACCCCTCCACCTTCTGCGCACTCCTTAGCGAAATGATGTTTTTAAATAAGATTTGCGCTCTACCATGCGGAGGGTGCAGCGTAATCTGAATGGTCTTTTTTAATAGGCTATTTCACGATCAATAGCAGTGCTACGTGTAGAGAATAGTCTAGGTAATTCATGGGAAACATTGGGTAACACAACACTTTAACACTGCCATTATTGGCTTTTATTACAGTGCTGGGGGTAACTGTTTTGACTGACAACATAAGAGTAAGAGTTCTCCATATGTCTGCTGGGTCTAATGATCACTGCTCTAGTCCTGTAGCATAGAGCAGAGAGAGTCCTATAGTGGAAAATAGAAAGAGATTGAGTTCTAACAAGAGTGAGAGATTGTAAGATAAAAAGACGGGCTAAAAGGGGGGAAAAAAGGAATGGGGAGTACAAGAGATGTGGAGACCTAAAGAGAAACACAGATCGATTAGAGAGTTGGAGAGGGTGAGACAGCTATAGCAATGTGCAGAGAGAAGGTCAGTCGGAAGTTTCAATGCTAGTGATAAGGACAGATGGGAGAGACAAACTGAGGGGTGAGGAGAGACGGGCAGAGAGGATGTTGGAGCGATGCGATGGACGGGGGAGAGACGGTGGGTTTTTATACTTTCAGATGTGATGACACAGTTTGGAGTTGTGTTAAAAGTGAAACTGACTAAATCACTTCTGCTGGAATGCTGGCGAAGCAGAGAGCCTCAGCACAGAGGATTGTCTTTGGTTTTATCAGCAGATTAGCTCTGTTCTAACCAATCATGAAACGGCCATCACACTGACTCAACAGCAAAGCAAACAATCTGCACACCCGACACCCTAAGTTCCATTTTTTTTTTGTTTGCTTCGTGACTTTTGTTTGCACACAGAAACCTTGAGACTGGCAAACGTTCCTCCTGGACTCACTGCTAACATAATACTTTAAACCTTTTTTTAAATGACATTCAAACTGCTGTTCGCTGCAAAGCACAATACTTGTATTTGTCTTTCTGGTTTCTGGATATTAAACAATTGACCGCAAACTGAATTTACATGAATGCATCTTACTATCGACAAGACTATAATGAGTTGTAGTTTACAAAACTGTTCCGATGGGATGGTCAGTTCACCTGGTTAGTAAGCCAGATCTGGTTAGTAAACCAGATCACTCTGCCTGGCTCTTTGGGAGGGCTGGAGCCCTTTCAAAGACATTAAGGTGGCATGCTGAGGTAGAGGGCAAATGTCTTGCTCCTTTAATAAGAAGGGCAGTGTGGTTTACTACAGCCTTGTAACCTTACTACTACTAAATAATAATAATAATAATGATAATAATGAGGATGATTATTTTCAAGAAAAGAGCTCTGGTATCGGCAGATATCAGGTATCTGGATCGGAACTGAAAAAAAGTGGATTGTGCATCTCTAATAAGTGATGGCGGGGGGGAGCTTCGCCCTCCTTCCTGTCTCTGACTGTGACTGAGACAGCATCAGCAGGCATACAGTATGTAAGTGCTAAAAAGTCTGCCGACACAGTTTCTTTGTGTGAACTGTGGGCTTGCATCTTTCTGACGAGTAGGTTGATTGGCTGTGACCAGGCTGGAGCCAAATCAATAAATGATGCAAATTATATTCTCCTGACTTTTCAAATAGGCAAGGTGCCATTTCACTGGGTCCGTCAGCTCCATAACAGTTGTGCCTTTTGACTGAAGAAACGCGTCGACATCGGGAAGCAGCCGATGGGAGTGTTTATAACTCTGCTACGACTTAGCCAACGGATTTCCGTGTGGTACAGTACGTCTCCGTAATTGTAGTCTAGTTCTGAGAGAAATTCTTGGATGACGTTCACACATGACACCACAACTTTCTCACTTAAGCACTTTAGCACAGGGCTTGCTGGTTGATAAGGCATTGAATTTGCAATGGCCTCGATTAATCCCCTTGTAGAGCCAACCATGCTCGGTGTGCCGTCTGTTGTTATGGCCACTAACTTTGCCCAGTCAAGTCCCAACTTTGCCAAGTCTCCAATGGTTTGACAAACCTTGTCAAAAGTTTCCTTACAGGTCCGCTTGTCCGGGACAAGTGGATTTTTGAGCGGAGAAGTGAAAGAATTTTACTTGCCGACTGGACAAGTAGCCAGATTAAAACATTGATAGGCCTGGGCCTGTGTCGCATGTTCCAAAGTAAAAAAATTAATTAAAATTAAAAAAAAGTTTCTCAAGCCTCCACGCACACTGAACAGGGGCAGGCAGATAGATAATCTGAAATATTAATAGACCCTAGCCCATTTAAAATTATAAAACTATTGCCGTGTTCATTTCAACCGTCAGCTCATTCTCTGGACTTTGATTCAATAGCATCAGAGGATGCTGACGTAATGATTTAAAAATAAAGCTCTGGAAATGTATAACTGTCTAGAGAATAAAAGTCTCACTTTAGATTACACGTAGTTCAAAACATGTTACAGATTAAAGTAAATATTTGTCAAATATTAAAATTAAATAACTTAAACTTAAATATAGGTTATTAATAGTTGATAGGATAGACACTTGGGCTACTCCACCAACCCAGGCTACACTGTAACAAATTTCCCCGTTAAATTACAGTAAAGAACTGGCAGCTACAGTGGCCAGCATGATACTGTTATT
>JAODLI010073406.1:574-13965 GCA_027575585.1 Percopsis omiscomaycus
CCCCCCCCCCCCCCCCCCCCCCCCCCCCCCCCCCCCCCCCCCCCCCAAGCTAAGCTAAAAGACGGTGGGTAACTGAAAAGGCAGCTGAACTCCCCGATTAATGAGAATCTTAAAATATTCATAACTCCGGCCCAGTGCAGAGTTAACGTTGGAGATAATTGGAATAGGACACCAGCGGAGGTGCTGGGATATCGGGCAGTAAATGGCTTTAACTGTTCTCTGTGGAATGATTATGATTAAAAAAATAAAAGAGATAGGTTGTACTATGAGGACTTATTGTGTGCGGGGAGAGTTTGTGGGCTATTTCCCACAGTTATTTAGTTAATTCATTAACTGTGTCCAATGGATGGTTCAGTGTACAGTGCATTCATGCAGAATGCCTGGGCAGAGTTATTGTTATGCCTCTATAAGTGCTTCCCTATGCTGAGGGGAAGAGAACGGACACCGCCCGTGTGTTGGGACATACAAGCACTCGCACACGACACATGCAGTGTGTGTGTGCACGCACGCTTCCTCGACGACAACACATGCAGTGTATGTGTGCACGCACGCCTTCCTCGACGACAGCACATGCACCCCCGCCATGCACACAGCTCCAGGCAAGGACATTCTCTCGCTCACAGCTGCTAATGTGCCCGACAGCCCTGTGACAATACTGCCCATTACATTTCATATGTTAAAGCTAAAGGATGGACAGTTTTACACGGTAGTAGTCTATACTATACAGCGGTTTTAGCGCAGGTTTCACGTGGACGTAGAATTACAGAAAACACTGACACATAAAAGAGTGTTGTTTGCTTGAAGTAAACATCCAAGATTATAGTGATGCTTTCACATTAGCAGGTGCTCCTTCTGATCTTATTAGCAAGGTCCCCGTTCAGCCTAGAAGGGTTTTCCTCAAGTTAAAAGTCACTAGGCACAATGAGAGCAAGCTGATTTCAGCAGCAGGACCATTGCAAGCAGCAGGCTGGCTCAGTGAGAAGATATTTAAAGCTAAGAAGACGGTGATGGGTCTCCCGATGGTACCCTTCCTCCAACAGACCCTGTAGGAGGTGCAGGGAAAAACGAAGGGAGGAAATGGGGACAAAATTCAAGTTCCACTCACGGTGATGGATCTGGCTGCCTCTGGCTGCCTCTGGCTTTATGAGAAGCCATTTGTGATGCTGCAGTTAAGTCATCGGGCTGGGACAATCAAGCTGGGAGGAAGAAGAGCCCAGCCTGCTCACAGCTCCACACCGCACACGAGGCTCAAGGTTCTGGGCGAGAGGTTGAAAGACAATAGAACCTGCTCACTAATAGCTATGATTTCTTTGTGATTCTCCTAACTTGCGGTCTCTCCCAACACCAACTTGAGATAGGACAAATATGCCAAGATGTCTGTGCATTCATTCATGTATTTTTTATTCCATAGTCCAACATTGATTTGTTTATTGTATAACATGTGTGTTCAGGGTGGTTCGGGGCTTTTGGGGAGCCCAAAACTTTTAAACGTAGTAAATATATTCATATTTGACCTATTTATCTTCACTTGGCTAGTTGGTAAACAGACTCACGCCTTCTACCTTCATTGCGTTAGCATCCACTGAACTCTGCCTGTTTTGCCCGCCAGCGTTTGAAAGTTTACTCCTATTAATTACAGAGCCAATAAATGCATTAGCTTATAGTTGATCTTAGCCTGCAGCGCCATAACATCG
This sequence comes from Percopsis omiscomaycus, assembly GCA_027575585.1. NCBI lineage: Eukaryota > Metazoa > Chordata > Actinopteri > Percopsiformes > Percopsidae > Percopsis > Percopsis omiscomaycus. Next base: position 2,269 of record JAODLI010073406.1, read on the forward strand.
ACGAGTATATAGTGTGCTATTACGGGGACACTGCCTGTGCCTAGTGTTGTGCCTAATATCCCCTGTGCACTATAAGTCTTCATTCTATACCTCTAACCTTTCCTGTTTACAATATTTCTCAGGTTTTTCCATTTCCCCAGTCGGTTACCTCGAGCGCGATAGAAGATTTCCTGCGGGGCCCTTAATAATCATGTAATCCATCCATTCACTGGCCCGAGCCTCCTTAAATCCCCCCCCGTTCTATTTACCTGGCTGCTCTCCTCGGGGTGTGAAGGTCTGCTAATAAGCAACAGGGCTACGGTGGCACTAATGCTGTGGATCCTCCAATGCTTTATCACTGATAGCGGAGAGACCCGAGGAACGCCGTGGGGAAGAGAGATATAGGTTGTTATTAACACACCTCAGCGTGCACGGAGAGACCACATACACACCGTCTCTCTCTCTCTCTCTCTCTCGCCACATTGCTCTGTGATGCACCGTGTGTCCAGATTGGGGCGTCAACACACAATCTAAATGCAAATGGTTAATGGCCTCGCGTCCCGGTGGCCTCACCCCCCACGTAGCCCACCGGTGCCGGGCACTGAGGAGACAACACACTGCTGGGCTAGCGCCGGGCTAGCGCAGGGCTAGCGCCGGGCTAGCGCAGGGCTAGCTAGCAAAGGCTCCATGAGGAATACGCCTTATTCTAAATATTGGAAAGCAATAGGCTATGCTATTTACAGTCCGTGTCAAATTCCCAATATTGTGATTTTCCAGTATCAAGTTGTCAACCGAAATGGCTACAGTAAAATACTGTAATTTGACAGTAAAAACCCACATGTGCATGTGTATGCTAAAAAAAAACACAATATCAAACAAATAAAACTCCTACTTATCGTTAATGTTTCACCTTGGTGGCGGGGCCGGGCCATTTGATTACATTTTAATGTCGGCATTTGACCTTTTCTGACACCAATGCATTAGCTGCTCTCATTGGTCAATGGAAGCACCAGGGGATGGATTCCATACGGCCCACTCAGGCCAATTACTGGCATGTAGGTCTCTGTTTACCCCCGTCGGTGGGAGAACGGGAGACCATTGGGAGGGCGGCCTGATGCAACAGCGTGTGTTTTGCTGCAGTTAACATCAAAGCTGACCTGAGGTGTGAGCTAAGAGCCTTCTGATGGGAAACTGTGTACAGCTCCACACTAAAACACTTGTTAACAAGTGTATTCCTTTATACGGGTCAGTCACATGTTTAATTGACGTCCTATACATATTTAATGCCGTCTGTATTTTTCTCCACGCATGCTCCTTGACAATGATGGATTGCCGGCATGTTCTACAAGGGAACTGCTGGCAGCGTTCAGGGCAGTGTGTCACTGGTATGTTCCCCCTTTAGTCTAGTTTGGTCCACTGAGACCTGGGAAGTTTTCTATCTTTTATTGTAGATTGTTTGCCAACATCCATGCTGCTATCGGTCATTCATCACCATCACTATCATCCTCATCATCATCCTCATCCGTTGACGCTCTTCGGCGGCATCCAGTGTCGCGCATGTCTCTGTACCTGCAGGTCCCTTTCTCATTGGTCACTCTCTAGCAAGCTGCGGGGAGCGCCCCTCAACACGGTTACAGCATCGTGTTGCCTAGCTACAACTACAACTGAATGAAATGACGATTTATTTTCAAAGTGATCCGAGATTAAAGGCAGATTGCAGCTTAAAGTACACATCTTACAACCGATAAGCAGCATCTCTCCCAGACAATCTGTCCTCAAATGGGATTCTTAGATTATACAGAATCACAGAATGAACATGTAGCTAACTGCAAGTATGCTGTAGAAAACTAAAGAGAAGCTTGCAGACATTTCTCATAATTCCTCACTTGGTGAATTAATCAAATCTTCATTGTTATTTCATTAAAGGAAATGGTAAAGGATTGTAATGCCATGGTGTCACAATAGTCCTGGAAGCTTTCCTGCACTCGTTTCCCCGAGCAGTGTGAAAGTTAGACCTAAATGTTTGCCATGAGGTTAGAGAGAGAGAGAGTGAAGAAAAATGTCTGCTTTGGTTTGTTAGAGGTTGGGATATATTACTCCATCAGACTGGCTGTCAAACTGGGTGTCGGGATTCGGAGGAGAGCCCAGAGGAGGTGCAATGTGCTTTGGGGGGTTTTCTGGCTTACATTGAGATCGAGCTCTGGAGAGAGAGACGTACACTGTACTTTGAAGCACAGCAAAAACAAACCACATCATGTCTGTGAAAGCACACAACGAAACCAGAAACAAACAAATATGTTCCGCTCTGCGAGGAAGTTTGTTCTAGATAACACCCCGCCCATTCTCTGTATGTTGCCCACATCCGCGTGCATAGCATCCGTCAAAATACACATTTCCCCCCCTTAGGTGTTCCTAGACTCCTCCGTCCAAGGACAAATCAATTAGCAGTGACAGACAGATGGTTCTGAAGGACGTATTCGGTGTCTCAGCCTCAGGTGAGAGTCGGCGACAGCAGAAAGACTGCGGAGCATATTATTCATCTATACTTCACGTCACCTACAGATCTCCTTGTGCGACGCAGCTGATGTCAAGCCTGCGCTCCGGCAAAGACACGATGCTGGAGGAAGTGCACGAGAGGGCTGTGAATATTTCATACAGATGTTATCAAACTGCATCGCACATTAGCATTCCTGCTAAATGACCTCCGGGAATGCTAAAGAGGCTTGTGGCAAGGGCCCCGAATTCTTGTTTAAGAAGCTCTGGATTATAATATAAAAGGTATTTATGAAAGGATAAATCTGAAGGAAATTTTTCATTCGAATTCTTATTGCAAAATTAGCTTTGCGGTGACCGCACACTTAAAAAGAGACACATCAAAACGGTTAACTAGGTGATTTTTAGGCATCTTTCTTTTTCCCGCCACGCAGAGGAGATAACAAGCTAACTAAATTAGCCTAGTCGCTTATCTGTGGGTAACCAGGTTGACTGTTTGGTTTGTTAAATAATTGAGGTGTGGAGGTAGAAAGTACAAAGGAAGCCATTTGTGAACTTGTGGCAAAAAGGGTAATAAAGATAGTGAGCTGAAAGAAGGGCCCATCCATTACAAGGCCCGCTATGCCATTGTCCCCAATTTAGTCATAGTTAAACCTAGACAAAGAGTCCAGTATACAGTTAGAGAAAAGAAAAACAAAACAGAATTGTAGATGGGAAACCATACTTTCACTAAAGCTAAACCACCGCAGGCGTGATTTCAATCGAGGGGGTGAGAGCTTTACAATTAGGGGGAGATGATTTATTAGCCATTCAGTCAATGACCGTAAGGTTTAGGGAACAACATACCAATTTAAACTGAATAAAGTGCAGTACAGAGTTGCCATGTTTGATGCTATGGAGGTCCATAATTATCTAGTAAATAAAACGGGAAAAGATTCAATTGTGAATTTTACTGTCGTGTTAATGATTGAATGAATGTCACGTTTCCTCTGTCTCTATTATTACATTTGCTCTGGCTGATAAACAGGCTGCGTTCAATCATGAACATTGAATCTCTGCACGGAACTACAGATTACTAATTGAGATTTATGTGTACATATTCCAATCAGATAAAAATAAGGTGATTAAGCCCTTGCTTGTCCAGACCTTTGAATCTTATCGTCCCCTCCCAGATACTTTATTTTCTGATAGCCCACATCCCATCATTCCGATATTAATCTGTTTGTTTGGGAGCAGGGTTTCTCCCGTGGGAGCTTCAACTTAACGCAATTAGAACGCCTTATTGGAAGGCCACAATTACATGATGTAATTACTCCACCGCTGCACAGTAAATCTGGACAATCCATTTCCATTGTCATTAGTGGACAATTCGGATATTTAGACTGTGTGTCTATGTGCTATAAAATTGGTCTATTATTGGACACACATAATTATAGAACACAGAGGACCAATATATGTGGGCATATTATTAATATTTTTCACCAGAGCTCTCTAAGCTTCACCTATACAAAATTAACTGTAAAAATAAATACAGATGCAACAACAAACACATTTTACATGTAAAATTCAGTTGAAAAACAAGTGATTTTGTCCAGCACTGCTGTCTGAACCGAACACTTTAAACTTCCTTTCAGCTCCAAAGGCACTTTAAGAAAATCCAATGTCGTACCTGAAACAAAACCTTATTTTCCTCAGGTACGACAGATCCTTCTGCATGTTTAAGGGAAAGGAAGACTCGGTTAAGTGGAAAATAGAAATCAAACTATGTCTCAATATATCTGTTCACGCATCCCCATGTCACCCTAAAGCAACCGTAAGGTGTCACTGCTGTGGACACATTGACACGTCGATGTTTCTCAGGAGTTTGTCCCCTAAGGAACAGAAGCGTCCTTAACCCGTTCACCTCACAGAGATGCTAAAATAAAACTTGAAGTGCCTTTGTATGAACGGCCATGGCAGCAGGCAAGGAGAAGGTGGACACTAACAAATGACAGGATGGGGAGAAAAACTGGGCCAGTATAAAAATACGCTACACGTTAGTTAAATGTGTAGTGTGTTTTTACTGGCCTGAGAAAGCAGAGAAACACTGCATTGGTTCCTGTGTGCCTCTGTTTCGCATCGCAAAGAAACAGTGGCTGCTCTTGCTAAAGGTGGTAGGCTATAGCCTACACATTAAGTATGATGTATAGGAAATCCCTTGCCTGGAATAATGATGACATCACTTTACCATGAGATAGAACTAGTTGACCTGAATCGGCCTCTATGATCACATCCCTATCCAGGGCGGAGGACACTGAATTTAAAAGCTATCATCATACAGCATCCGTCGCACTTCCTCTTTCATTTTTCCATCATGTGCCACCCCCCCCAACCCCTCACAGCCCAAATCTATCTTTGCACAGACAATTACGGCCCATTCTGTTCGCTTCATCATTAGGAGACCTTGTTAGTGGAGTGTGACGCTGTCAGTGTTTGAGCCATCCTCCACCCGTCTCCGTTAGCATCCTCTTCCCCCGGATGGCGAGGGCGCGTCGCCTGATAAACACCGCTGATACGAGCCGTGAATGCATTTGATTGCAGCTACCTGGATCTCGGCCAACTGGCAGAAACTGGTTTTTATTATGCGTTGCGGTCGTTGGCATTATTTACAAGTGGATATTCTCAATGCCTCACTGATTTTGCTTCGTGTAACAAGAAAACACATAAGACATGTATACTATATGTACACTAGTCCCAAATAGCCCACTAACACTGCAGCGTTCGCCCGGGGGAAGTGCGTGGGACATCTGCTGGCCAACTAACCTGTCCATCACGACACATCACTTGAAGCAGAGGGCTTTAATTAACGGACAACATCTCTATCGTCATGGGAACAGCCGCGATAGCATGCTATTGACATATTTTGCCATCCTGAGAGGTTTGACAGTTACACGGTGTGAAACAACACACACACACCTTTCCCACCATCTGTTAGTTTGTGGCAGGTATTTGTCTTGTTTTAACAGTTTTAGATCTTTACATGACTTGTGTATCCAAGCAGATTAACAGGCGCTCACAATGGACCCATGGACCCAAGCCCCACAGAGGCCTTATTTAGTGATACATATAGTATATATAGCTAAATAAGGCTTCCTTCATTGACCTTTTTTGACCGTTTTTAGCAGAACTTTTTTAGCAGAGTTTTAATTAACCCTGCAAGTCGTTGCATTATCTATTTGTATTTTATATTGGTGTTCTAACCATGCTTTTATGATCTTAACTGTAGCAGATTTGCTCCAAATGTAAAGTGCATTACAAATAACATCTATATTATGATGATGAGTGGGATGGGTTAGTAGTTTAGTTGTTGTTATTGCTCCATTAAGACATTAAGGCTTAAAGAAGGGTTTCAATCACTCACAAGAAATCACATGACTCGCTCGACCAACTGCCAGAAGGTTAACAGCTAATTAAGGCTTGAAAACAGGATGCTGCAGACACTTTGTCCATCTCTGGCTATAGCAGGGGCCCAGCATAGGTGGTCTCCATCTTGTTTCTAATGTTCTAGACCCTCCACTGTCAAACGCCCTCTCCACCAAACGCACGCAGTGGACACACGGTGCAGCTGGCTCGTGCACGCGTACAAGGAAGCACTCCAGCTTCCGTACGGCAGCGGGGAGCATCGCATGACCCAGCACACGCGCAGACAATGGCCCCCTGCAACCACACCCACAGCATGGCAGGTAATTGCGGTCTATGGTGGTGGTGGTGGTGGGGGCTCTATTATTCAGTGTAACTGTAATTACCTAATTGAAAAGCTCACAGGGGGGGAGCGAGGAAGGCGGAGAGACGAGAGAGAGAGAGAGGGGAAGGGCCCATTAGATGCCATTCACCTCCCACATGACACAAACAAAGGTGTGCTGAAACAACAGGTGTGCTGAAACGCAGGTGTGCTGAAACGCAGGTGTGCTGAAACACAGGTTTGCTTAAACGCAGGTGTGCTGAAACACAGGTGTGCTGAAACAACAGGTGTGCTTAAACGCAGGTGTGCTGAAACGCAGGTGTGCTGAAACACAGGTGTGCTGAAACAACAGGTGTGCTTAAACGCAGGTGTGCTGAAACGCAGGTTTGCTTAAACGCAGGTGTGCTGAAACGCAGGTGTGCTGAAACGCAGGTGTGCTGAAACACAGGTTTGCTGAAACACAGGTGTGCTGAAACGCAGGTGTGCTGAAACACAGGTGTGCTGAAATAACAGGTGTGCTGAAACACAGGTGTGCACACAGCGACATGGGGTTGTTGTCCTGTGAGGATGCTGGAGGGGTCAAAGGGCTCGTGGAACACTGGTCACATATTTATGATGTAAGCGTATCTCTCTATGGTGGTTATATAGGGATCTGTAGCGTCTGTGGATGTGTTTCACTTTAGCGTTCATTTGTATTTCTCCGTTTCCTACAGACAGTTCCTTTATGTTGAGTCAACCTGAATACAGTATTACTCACAGTGGGACGCTACTCTATTGCTCGCTAGCTTCATTGTTACATAAAAAAACAGTTTTAAAAAGAAAAGCAAACTCTCACTGTCTTTGGCATTAGCTAGTGGCAACCTATGGAATACATAATGTGTCAAGTATTCTAGTGGGGAACTTCATCTGTTGTGTGCCTGTTAGAAGGCTATCCCTTTGAACGCATGCTTACCTTCTTTAAAGCTGGATTTAAAGCTTTAAAGTTCGCTCACACAGAAAATAGTATACTTACAATAACAGAAGCAAAACATGATTCAGTATTAAACACAAAATCACCGACTCATCGAAGACCTGACTGATGAAACCAATCGACGAATCATAGGGAGAGCTAAAAGCACTAGTCCGGCCTCTGCTGCCATCTAGGGGTGATCAGGGTTATAGGGAGAACACGCCATTTACAATTAGGAATTTTCCTTTATTTTTTTTATTAACGTTTAATCGTAGTAATTAATCTGACTTACAAAATAATGCAGATCGTTGAGCTACAAAATAGCAACCAACCAAGTTCAATGTAGACTGCACACAATAAACAGTAAAAAAAAAAAAGCACGAGCATTTGACTAATATCAAACTAGATTAACATCAAAAAGTCTTGACCCGCACTACATACATCTCTAAGATTGATCTTTGGTTTGGCTTGTCAATAAACGCTACCTACTGGTAATATTTGACACAAATTAAAAAGGATCTTTATTATAAACAAAATGCATAAATGTGTTAAATTTGGTAAATGCACACAAGTAAACACTGTAAACATGAAACTACCACGAGAAATATCTTTGAATAAACCAGTCGGACACAACCTCATCATTCCCACTTAACATGTTAGTTAATACATTCAGTTGGCCTGTTGGGTTACACTACCAAACTCTGGTGTCCTCCCGATTAGTGCACATAATCTCTTTGTGTTTCAGCAAAATTAGCAAAAGCTATCAGTGCAAAACATTGTTATTTTCACTTAAACATAACAGAGTAACAGAAACGTAAATGTATCGCCTGACATTACCTTTTGAATCACCCGGAAAAGGGTCAATTTAAAATGGCAAACAAATGTAATAATTCACTAATTTCAATACATAGAAAAAAAGACTGACATACAGTATGACAATGCAAAACAACATGTTGGTTCTTATCTCACTGATAAAATAACACTAAACACATTACAGCTGCTATAAACCTGAAAACACAGTACCCATTTTCAATAAATTCACATTTTACCCATTTGTCATAAAAAAATAGTTGTGAGCATTGGTAAGAAAAAAGAGTAACTGATAATTGACAAAGTGGACCAGTGCTTCTACAGTCTCTGCCCAAATTTGATCTATTTTCCAGCCCATGTTGAGCATACATCCATTACATTATGCTTATTGGGCTCAATAAAATATCCAATATAAAATGTCAAAGTAGAATCCTATTATTATTATATTGCTCTCTAAAAACAGTCAAATAAAAAAAAGGCAGAGAAGGAACAGAAATATAAAAAAGGTAAACTTTATATTTCCAAAAACAAACCCATTGTCTATTCAGCTGGGATAGACTTCTTCAGTCTTCACGGGATAAGGGATAGGGTCTCCTATAGTGATTCCCTAGATGTAAAGCGTGGTAAGCAGGGCTAAACTTCATTCAGCCACAAAAGCAAATCCAGCCAAAGCCCTTTCATTTATTCTGGTTTGCAGTTAGTTTATGTTCATTATTACAGGGCCAACTGTCTGATGCTCCATCCTGTAGGCTCCTGTAGGATCAATGGCCAAGCAGGTCACAGCTTCTGTGTCTCAGGTACGCCCTGTGGTCGTTCTTTGCCACCCTCGTCCAAGGGGTGTGTTTCTGTCAATGTTTGCCAGACTGTGGGCAAGTCTCATGGTGAAGAGGGCGTGGGATTTCCCACAGTAGGTGTTGGTGGTCTTCAACAGTTCCTCTTCTAGGGGAGCCAACAGGGAACTCATGGGATCTGCTTCAAATGAGTACTGCAACAAGAACAAAAGAAATAATCAGTGCCTACGTGTTTCGACAAGGACGTTTTCATCCAGTAGTAGAAGTACTTGGAGAACCTTCAACAGGTATCTTACTCGAGGATACCCCTGTACCCCAGAGAAGATCTCCCAGGCCGCCAGGAAACCCATAACCGTAGGTTTATCAGTCTGTGATAATCCTCCAAACAGGGACTAGTGCCTCTTCACTGTGTGAGATAGATGGCTGTGGAGGTTTCATATCGTCATGAGTGCTGAAGCGCCCTTGGGCAAGGCACATCAGCGTTCCATTACTGTAGCGTAAGCTGCTCAGAGCGTTGGCACGACAACTGTGATAACAGCCTTCGTAGATGTCCGCCCATCTCGGTTGAGGGGACATCGTCTGGAAGGGCTTGGTGAGAGCCATGGTTACAGAATAAGTGTCACGTCTCCCCAATAATGAAGGATCCTTTACAATGCTCCAAGGAAATCAAAGGGGAATTAAACATTTTTACGCCAGGTCGTTTACTTGCAGTCGGGGTGCAGATATTGGGTCACAAAGAGAATGGCTTTTTTTGGGGGGGATTTTACGACACACGCTCGCACACTTACCCCGCTGGTCATAAAGCTGCATTTACAGTCAGGACTATTGATTTAGCGCAGGCGATGGACTGCTGTTTGCGTGCAGACAGCAGCCTCACACGTACCTCCACCACCAGCTATAAACCTTTAACAGCGGCTTGGCGGGCGAAGGGGGTGAAAGGGAGGGGGGGGGGGGGGGGTGATTACGAGACAAACCACTGTGGCCTGTGTGGGAGAACCAGAGCAGAGAACGGCATCTAAAAGAAAAACCTTCCTTTGTCTGAATGTATTATGTATGAGGCTGGACTAGTCTGGGTGCTGCACCAGCTGACAGGACCCGTGATAAATGTAAGCTTTAGATAGAAGCATCTGCTAAATGACCTAATGTAACTGTAACCCGTCAGCGATGGATACGTACCTTTGAGCAGTTTACAGGCGTATGATCACAGGCCATGTCTATATCTTACAGCTAATGTTGCCATCAAATGGGATTTATTCTTACGCGCAGATGTGACACTTGAATGGTGAACGCTGCGATGTGAAAAGGCTTGCGGTAACACAACCCTTTAGGTTCCTCTATTATCTTCCATTTCTCAAGTATATCTGGGGTCTGGGGACAATAGAAGAAGGATCTAACACTACCAAGTAGGGGATTCTTAACTCTTGAGGTGCCTGGACTTCAGTGTGTGTTTTGTTCATGCTTCTATTACACTCCCAGCACACCGCGTGCTTGGGCCCGCGGCAGAGGGATTAGCAGAACCTAAATGAATCGCCTTGTGGGGCTTTAAAGCTCCAAGAGTGGATCTATTCAGTTCCATCCTCTTGGCTATTCAGACAGCATCTATTACACACGCACACACACACGCCAATAAAAACTATCAATACTAGTTTACGGGACTGTGAATGTGTGCCCTTGTCCACACAGGTTTCTGTGTATGGTTGTAATTGATCCGGCCACATAAAGACACATTGTGACCAGGGGGCTAAGGATAATGTATTGATGAGCCATCCCCCTGATCTATGTTCAATGCTTTCTTAATAGTAAAACGAAGGGCCCCCCAGACGCTGATGGCTCCATTAAGTAAATGCCACTGGTACAGTCGATACAATCACACTGCTGGGAAACCACCCATAAAACATCCACACTGGGGGGACATCATGGGCCATAGTTTCCCGGATCAAGACGCAAGCAGAGGTGCACGGCTGGTGCTAGGGGCTGGTGCTAGGGGCTGGTGCTAGGGGCTGGTGCTAGGGGCTGGTGCTAGGGGTTAGAGGCTGGTGCTAGGGGTTAGAGGCTGGGGGTTAGGGGCTGGTGCTAGGGCTGGTGCTGGGGACACACACACACACACACACACCTGTCGAATAGCCTCGTAGACAGCCCTGAAGGCAGGTTGTTTGTGGTTGTGGTACACCCCGCGGTTGCCATGGAGAATGTAGATGCCGTTGTCTTCAGCCGACACACAGTTACTGCCGTAGATGCAGTGGTCTGGACGGTAGTTCCAGTGGCACGGGAACTCCAGCAACGCCTCTGTAGAGGAACACACACACACACACACACAGAGTCTGAGGATCTTATATTGAGGTATGGAAGCTATAGAGTGGAAGCTATAGAGAGGAAGCTATAGAGTGGAAGTTATAGAGTGGAAGCTATAGAGTGGAAGCTATAGAGTGGAAGTTATAGAGTGGAAGTTATAGAGTGGAAGCTATAGAGTGGAAGTTATAGAGTGGAAGCTATAGAGTGGAAGCTATAGAGTGGAAGCTATAGAGTGGAAGCTATAGAGTGGAAGTGGAGCGGTTTAACAAAAGCATAGTATTGCTCCTTAAGAAAGATGGCAGCACATTTAAAAATATGTTATGGCTATATTGGTAGTTATATATATATATATATAATATACGATTATAGTTTAGAGTGGAAATCCCTTTTATTAATTTCCCCGCGCATGTGTGTGTGCATGCGTGCGTGTGCATGCGTGAGTGTGCGTGCGTGTGTGCATGCGTGAGTGTGCATGCGTGCGTGTGCATGCGTGTGTGCATGCGTGTGTGCATGCGTGCGTGTGCGTGCGTGAGTGTGCGTGCGTGAGTGTGCATGCGTGAGTGTGCGTGCGTGAGTGTGCGTGCGTGTGTGCGTGCGTGAGTGTGCGTGCGTGCGTGCGTGAGTGTGCGTGAGTGTGCATGCGTGAGTGTGCGTGCGTGAGT
>JAODLI010073425.1:0-13963 GCA_027575585.1 Percopsis omiscomaycus
CCCCCCCCCCCCCCCCCCCCCCCCCCCCCCCCCCCCCCCCCCCCCCCCCCCCCCCCCCCCCCCCCCCCCCCACCCGGAGGGTGCTCCCTTTGGAAAAATAGCCAGTTATTTTCCTGCATTTCTACAGTACCTCACATGATTTATGATGAAATTAGGAAGTGATTTTCCAAGACAATAATAATTGCCAATGTCTGACTATTTTAAAATATTTACATATTAGCATATTAACAGGCAGCAACAGGACAGACTCTGGGAACACTCACCTCCATTGATTCATTAGCGGGTTGAAGAAAGCCTTTCCAAACAAGGTTACCTCATGCCATAGTAAAATAATAAAAGAAAAAAAATAGCAATGTTTAATTTTTTTTTTTTAAATATACAATTGTGGATGAAATGGCCAATTGTAACTTTAAAATGCACATTTGAGATGCTAACTTTTTTGTGACATATGTTTTACTGTGAACCATAAGCCATGTGAACTATAACACTGGGCCCCAATGCAGGATAGGTAGCGCACATTGGAGGGTCCAGTTAATTGGTAGGGGGTGCACACTCCTTTATATGGTAGAAACACATTTCTTCATTTAGTTGTGACCAGAGAAAAATATCGAAAAACGGAAATTGTTGTAGCGAAACAAATGTGGCCGGTACAAAGCCTACTGTACTTGGTTGAGTATACCTGTGTACTAGACTGACCTCTAGTGGCAGAATTATCTCCACACTAAGCAATCATGAAATCGTAAACTTTGTACATGAAAAATATCCATGCAGAAAATGAATTTAATGTTATTTATTTGGGTAGTTTTAAGGTTACATAGTGAATCTGATAGGGAGCTTGTCTACAGTTGGGCCAGTTTGCCATTTACAACTTCTATCACGCCCAGCTGTCCGGTGAGACAGGCCACTGCAACCATTGTTTTAGCCATCAGTACTAGAGAAGTGTGCAGCCCTTTGAGATTAATGTGATTAAGGGCTATATAAATAAATTGTGTAGCAGAAGGATCTGTTCAATAGGCACAAACCAACTGACTGAATGCAAATGACATTCAGCCATGGTACTGTAAATCAGTTTGCTTTAAGATATATTTTCATCCCAAAATTATTCAACCTTAATTTTTTTTACCTTTACAATACGCTTAGTTTCTGCCAGTTCTTAATTATAGTGGTTTTTAAACACAGGCCTATTGGCTTTAGTGCCAAGTTTATAGGTTAGGCCCTTTCAGTTTATGGGTCAAATAGGTTTTAAATAAGAGACCGCTCTACGAAACTGTATGCCTCACATGCTCACGGAGACTCCAGTGCCATGTATAAACTAGTGCAACTTTAGCCAGTGGAACCTGAAATTACTCACAGACCTATATGCTTGAGATTCAGTCAACTAGTTTTCATTTGCAAGCCTCCACACACTTGTTAAAGTTCACTCTGATGTTGATTGTGTAACAATATTGATGTTATAGTGAGTCATGTTTGGTCTTCCTAAATATTGTCATATAAAAGTCACATTTTACCTTGGAGGGATTACAATAGAACACATTTGGTTGTTCATATTCACTTTTTTTAATTGTTTACCATTACAAAACCAAGTTCTCCCACAGTTTACTGGAAAAAAAAAAAAAAGAGCAAAAAGTAATTATCCAATTTGTGGGAGTTTCTCCTTTTAAGATAATTTCAAATGACTTTATTTGTCCAAAAATCTGTACATGCCATTTAAATAATTAGCATAAATAAACTGCCTGCTAGCATATCAACTCAAGAGGCAGAAACTAAATTGCAATGCCGCTACATTAACAGTTATTCTAAAGACTAAAGTCAAGACTGGATTAAATATTTTCTCTCCTATTACATAAGAAGAATATTCCCAAAAATACTTTGGGATGGTAACAGAAATAAAGAAATGCACATAAAGTGCTTTTGTGGGGAGAAAGGAGAACATTCTTTGAAGAAAAAATAAAAAAAACAAACACTGATTATTCACATTTTCTTGGTGTGGGGAGTTACACCCTCCCACTACCCATTTTAGGCAGGGGTCTCTGCTCACTGTTGCTCTGCCCTCTACGTGCACGATAGCCCCGGAATCCCCTTCCCCTGAGGAAACGCCCTGGAACGCCAAATGTCTCAATATTCAACTTCTTCTCCTCTGCCCAAGTAGTTCTCCTGGGGAAAGGGGGACAACAAAAATAAATAAGACATAAAACCTCAACTTTAATGACAATGTTGACCTCATGATGCCGCAATCGAGCGCATAATTACCTGGGCTTGAGGTCTGATGAAATGTTGTCAAAGAAGCATTTAGCTTTGTCGTAGTACTTCTCTCCAGGGCTGCCCTCAACGTTACTCTGGTTGTTCAAGGTCTCCAACCCAGAGTCGCCCTTCTCTGCATCTACCTCTGCTGCAACACAAGACAAAATCTTGTCCAACAGCATCTTACAATAATAGGAGTTGTCATTGAGCAGCTGAACGCAAGGCTTCAGTGGTCCGTTTACCTTCAGTCTCATTGGCAAGAGCACTCTTGTTGAACTGAGCATTTGAACTTTCAAAATCAAAATCTGACTCAAACTGCAGGGTGGTAGCCTTTGAGTTCTCCACAAGAAGCTGGCCTCTGTTCCGGTTTCTGGGCCTGCGATTTCCTGCGTGAAAGCAAAATGGTAAACCATTAACACCTCAGAAACAGAAACCTGTCTAGGTGGTTTGAAAGCAGAAGTATGGATTGAAAACCTTGTTTTCGTCTGGGTCTCTGGTTCTCATCAGTTCCTTGACCCTTGGCTGCGCTGCTTTGAGGAGATGCCTGACCTAAATATGCATACAGGATAGGTCAGTTTCTTACTTGCAATCCTCCTTGTACCTGCCTGCATGCATGTTCAGGGGTTAGGACCACTACATAGAAGAAACCCAGACACCTGTTGGTTTACTGGTGGGTACATCCTTTCTTTGCGTCTGCGAGCTATCCCGACTAGCGAGAGGCGAAGAGGGGCGAGCAGGCACTCTGCCCGGTTGTTGGGAAGGCAACTGTCCCCTTCTCTGGCCAGCACTGGCTACTGGCACTGTCTGGACAGCCTGTTCTACCATTGGGCCCCTTCTGGCAGGGATGCCATGAAACCCTGGTGCTGAAATAAGATAAGAAACTGAATGATGGGCTTATTCAGATGGCGTTACTGTAGAGAAGCAGTTACAATGTGATGCTAAAAAGCCTAAATCTGGTTTCACACTGAGGCCTGATTAGTCAGTACCTAAGCCCAGGGCGGCAGCATACTGCTGGTTGAGCAGAGAACTCGCAGCCAGCTGGTTGTAAGAGGGCATCATGTCCCTGTATGGACTCCAGCGTGGGTGGTACGCACCTGGCGAACTGCCAACAGATGACTGGAAGACATGATGATTGATGTTACAAGCCAGAATTAATTTGCACCTTAGCATTAATTAAAAAAATGTGTGTACCCATCTAAGATCACTCTACTCCACATACATGCACAATAGCAGGATCAGGAGGAAGCCCATAGTGTGGTTTTGGTGGCTCAGATACAGTGATATCCCTGATGTCGCTTCCTCTGAAAATTATATATTCATAAATTTCATCTTTGGGTGGAAGTGGTCTGTCTGTATGCCGGCCCTCTGTTCCATACGATTTAACTGTTTGAAGAAAGAAAAAGAAAACAGTGCTTGCTGATGTTGCAGCACGCTACACACCAAGACACAGCCTACTGGCAATTAACGCATATCAAGTTCACATCCCACAATATATTAACTTACCCTTGGCTAGAGCAATTGTAGACTTATCCGTGTCTACAGATGACAAAATGCCTTCATAACGAATCTGAGCCTTCGACATCAAACTGATTTTGCTACCAATATACGGAGTTCCCCCTCCAGCACTCATTTTGGCTATTCTTTTAAGATCTACAAACAATCGTCCACTCGCTCCAGACCCACCATGAACTCTAACTTAATTTCAGGTGTGCAGCAGGTGATTAGCTGTGGCCTTAATAAGATTGGTGCGACACACCCACTCCTTCCGAGCACCCGTGTAAACCGCAAAAAAGCAGGCGGAGGCTGCACCTTATGAATAAACAGATACATTTAATAACCGGTCGCCGATGGAGTGGGTGATTTTCATAAATCACGACCATTTGACCCACGGAGAGAGAGAGGCTAATAGTCTAAGTAGACTACCATGGTATGCCTGAATTATTAGGCTTTTCTATATTACAAATAAAATTAGCAAGTTTGGTGAAAAAGTAAGGTATACGCGATCATTACACCTAATAAGTGATTTGATGTTATGTGTTTTTGTGGGCGGGAAAACACAATGTATTTATTTTTAGTTTAAGGAATTTTTGTTAATTAAATCATACGACTCATGACTCACTATAAGGTTAAATAAACACATTCCATATATAAAGTATTATTATTATGTTGGCAGCTCCAAAAACCAATTGCGGTGGATAGCATACTTCTATTTAATAGCGAGGGTGTGGCGCCCTCACACGCATTTTTGCAGAAACTCGGCTTGCTGGGCAAAATACTGCAGCCATCTTGCACACTACATCAATCGCGATAAAGTCCGAAATGTGTATATTTTATTAATAGAAAACCCAATTCCTAAAAAGCCAAACGAGGTATAACACAATTCTGCGATAGATTATGTGTCGTGGGCTAGGAAACGTGCCAACTACAGTGTAACATTTCGTGCAGACGGTTTCCCTGTAATGTCTCCAGCTCAGTGTTGTTGTGTCTTGTACTGACTTGGGGAGAGAATGACAGCTGAAACCATTGGTAACGCCCTTTAAAATGTGGAAGTAGCCAATCAGAGCTGTTTAGGATCCCTTTTGGGTGACGTTTCATTTGGTTTGCGCAGGCGCACGTCAGCGGTAATACTTCACTTTTCACAAGCTCGCAGGAGTGTGAAGATGGCGGTAGGCTCCGACTTACTGGATGAGGTATTTTTGGATCCAGCGGTGAATAAAGCGGTAGTTTGTCGTCTTGCGGACTCTCTAGAGTTACAGGTGTCGGGCTTGTGGCACGGGAAGCCCCGGGTTTGGCACAAGGTGGTCGTGAAACACATTGCCAGTTCCGGGGCAAGGGGCAGCCCGAGCTAATGTCCAGCTGGGACTGGGTCTGGTCAGGACACTGCTGAAGGTACGCTGTACTGCTGTTGTTTTGCTCTCTCTTTCCAAGTTTACACGAAAGCAAGCACCCGAGTTGACAGGGAACAGCGGTAGATGTGTCAGAGTTTCCCCCATCACATGTAAGCTTGTTTCCGCTCCTGAACAAGTTTTAAGTGCAGGGGGTCTCATTATAGCGAGCTTCCCCATGGTTCAGCAATGGACGCATCAACGGCCAGTTTAGACTTACCCACAGGGCACGACCAGAGCAAACCCCCTGCTGCCAGTGATAGTGAAACTTCTCTTTCTAATCACCAGGGGAAAGTAGACACATTTACATTTCAAACTTTGAATGGAGGCCAAACCATGAACTCTCACAATTCAGGAAGCACTGCCCCTGTCGCGGGGACAGCGATGACAAGTGTCCCTAGTGACAGCAGCACTGACGTACCTGTCCCAGTGGTCACCGGCGGAACTGTGTTGTCAAAGGGGCTGGCGAACGCGACCATGCACCAGTCAACGAGCAGTGTAATCCAGACGCCTTTCATGAACTCTCCGACCGTTGTGGCTTCACCTCAGCCTGCGAGCCAGGCGGGTGGACCCACAGTGACACTCGTAAGGCCGCCTGTGCATATAGCGGAGTCGGGTGTAACTCCGAATGAGAATAATAATGCGGGACAGACTTTAGTTAGTAATGCAACAAGTCAGATCGCGCAAGGCGTTGGCGTGCAAACCCCGCTGGTCAACAACGGCCAGTCGTCCGCCTTAGTGTCTGTCAGCGCTGGGTCGCACATAATCAAAGCAGAAACGCCTAAAACAATCATACAGTCGGCACCGCAACCGGCTCTCACATCTGGCGGTATCGGGGCTTCCAGGACTTCAGCACCGGCGACTGTAGCCGGTCCAGGCGGCATTCGAGCCCTGGCGCCGCAGATGTTGGCGCCAAGACTCCCCCAGAGCTCTCCGGGTCAGCCAAATATACAGAACATCCAGCTCGCCCCAGGTAAGCGATAAGGAAATCTTAGTTTGTTTTTTCATTTCATTCAAACCGCAAGCATTTCCACTGAGATTATTAATTGTCATTATAGGCCTACAGTTTGATTAATTTAGTCTACAGTTATGGAAGAACCATGGCTTTACTTTATAGGTAGGCTAACTACTCTTAATTTCAATATTAGCAAGCATACTAGTGATAATGGTTAAGCCAATTTTATATGGTCTTCCTACACTGAACTTGTGCTGTTTGGCAGCCAGCCAGCCCTGGAATTTTCTCTCAACAATTCATAGGCTTCTGTGTGATCTATCACAAACTGAATTATCCTAGCTTGATTATAAAGGCAGTGGCACTGTATAACAGTATTGACTATTGACCCATTATATACAGTGTGTGTGTTTATATATTTTTTGCATACAGTGTTTACCTAAATTTAGTCCACTTAGTGCTGACTCAGTTACAATCTGCCAGGTCAACTTCTAGCACTGATCCACTGTAATTCACAGTAACTGTCGTTTTTCATTTTATATACCAAAAACAGTTAATCCTAGGTTGTTTCAACACTGCCAATTTGTTCGTGTCCAGAGAGATATTGTTTCCAACTCGTCAGCATCAGTGAATTAAGTTGACAGTCCTAATGATTATACATACATTCCACTGTTTATTGTGTCCTTGAATGTCTTCAGGTATGGTGCTGGTCCGTAGCGAGACCGGGCAGCTGCTGATGATTCACCAGCATGCCCTTGCCCAGATGCAGGCCCAGGCCCAGGCCCAGGCCCAGGGAGCCATGGCCCCTCGGCCTTCCACCCCAACAAGCATGCCTCCTGGCCAGGTATGTCTGCCTGCCTAGACACTGGCACTACGACCATGTCCTGGCGCTCTTATAGCAGATATGACACTGGTTCTCAGAGTGGGGGTGTTCGACCCCCTCCCAAGGGTTAACAAGATGCTTTTGGGAGGTCGTAAGATGCTTTTAATTTATTACATTTTTTTTAAATCTAATTTTATCGTCTTTATGATCTAAATCTAAAATGTTTGTAGATTGTAATGGTGTACCTACATTTGTGCAGCAAAAACAAGATGATGATAATAACTGCAGTAATAACCCCCATGGGTGCCACTGCCATGCGATGTCGGATCAATGTATTTCTCGCATGATATTTTGTCACTGAGTGTTGCACATCATACCATCTCAAGGCCCCTGGGACCCCCATCATGAGCAGGCAAGTGGCCCCTAGCAACATTGTCCAGCAGGGCTCCCCTGCAACCACGCCCGTCTCTGCTACAACCGCTCTTCACAGACCCCCGTTCCAGGTATACCCGGCTGTCCTGTGTCCTGTCCTGTGTCCTGTCTTATAATGCCCCTTTCACACACACACACACAACCATGGTTTGAATTACGCTGAGGCTCGGAAAGCCACAGCGCTCTGTGTTCTGGTCTGGGCATCACTAAATTAGTATACCACAATCCAGTGCAAAGAATTTGGTGTTGTTTTAAAGCTATTACTCTAGTGAGAATAGCGATGATAACTTGGAATTATGATGAATACCGTTTTGGTGACTAGAATAGGACAAGAGTTGTTGCCTTTCTCACTAGACTTATACATCACTTATAATTGGGGCCCACAGCATTAATGTATGAACAATGAAGCTTACATTTTATGGGATAAGTAGAAAACTGGGATAGAAATTGTTATATTTTATTCAATAAAATTATCCATATTTTGTTAATATTGAAGTTGTATCTCACGACATGGGGAGGGGCCGTAAAATATGAAACATTTACTTTTTGTTGCACAAAGCAAAGAAATATATTATATTTTTAAATCCCACAAATCACCAGAAGCATCCTGTGCTCAAGGGGCCTGGCTCTATTTTGAGGACCACTGCTCTCTACAGAATTGATGGTTGTCAGGTTACAACCTTTAAAAAAAAAAAACATACCATAAGGGTGTCAGTCACTCTGTCACACTGCTGTTTAGATCTATGTCCTGTTGTAAAGTACTGTAACAATGCTTTAATATCTTCTTTCTCTTCTTAGAGTTCAGTTGCTTTACCAGCAGGCATGACCCTCAGGACTGGCACCCAGTCAGCGGGGACCACTGTTACCTCGGTAACAGTGAGCAATGTGAGTTGCCCAAGAGTCAGATAAGGTTGTGCATACAGTCGTGCGTATAGCGCTCTTATGCCATGATCAGACAGTACATGCTGAGCTCTGTAGCTCTACGCAGGGCTGTAATGTGTGGCGTCTAGCGTTGCTATAGAAATGCTACGTAGCCCGGTCTCACCGTCTGAATGCGCTTGGTGTCCCTGAAGGAGACGATGGAGAATGTGAAGAAGTGCAAGAACTTCCTGTCCACCTTGATCAAGCTGGCATCCAGCGGGAAGCAGTCGACGGAGACGGCGGCCAACGTCAGGGAGCTGGTCAAAGACCTGCTGGTGAGCCTCGCACTGTTAATCCTACAAGGCAGGGGCGATGAACATAGCCGCCCGACCTCATCTCATCGCATCAAGTATGGGAATGATTATACACTCGTGACTTGAGTTGTCATTGACTAGTGCACATTCTCGTATTGACTGACAGTGCATATGTATAAGTAGAGAGTTGAAACCATGATAAATATTGGCTGGCGGCTGTGATAACGTACATTGTGAAAGAGAGAAAGCGCAATTTTGTTTTCTGCTGCTGAGAAGTAACTTGTATGGTGGTTTCTTCTTCTTCTTCTTCTTCTTGTACAGTTGTATGTTCTTCTTCTTGTACAGTAATATGGGATATATCAAAATATCTTGACCATCTAAGGCAGCTCTGTTCAAACTGCGAGGACCAGACAACATGTCTAGCACCTAAGAAATATATCTATAGGTTCTCTATAAATAGAGTTCTCTATAAAAAGATATCTACATATGAATACAGAATCTGTAGGCAACGGTTTTGGTATTGGAAGCGTTCTGGTTTCCGTTTATAGTCCGAGTAGTATTGACCAATCACGTTTGAGTGGGCTTTGGTTGAACGCTGGTAAACAGTCCATGTGGAGCGCAGAAGAGGCTAAACACGAAATGCAATCTGTGAAAAAATCGTCAATTTTTTTAGGTTTTTATTAGCTTTATTTAAAGATGTATTTGCATCTCCATGACGGGCGCACAGAAGAGGAAGTCTTGGCCCGGATATTTGTTATCCGGATATCCTCTGGCTACACCGGAACACCAGAACTATTGGCCCTTGAGGTATTTCGTAGTCATACAGATAGCCGATGGGTTCCGAGATTTGGTGATTTATTAATGTTTAATGTATATTAATGATAATTATTAATGATCGTAATCATTGTACTTTACCAGGAAGGAAAGCTGGAAGCGGAGGACTTCACCAGTAGATTGTACAGCGAGCTAAACTCCTCACCACAGCCTTACCTTGTGCCTTTCCTTAAGGTAACAGTTCACATTTGCTTGTGTTTCTCACAGGTGTGACCCTTGTTACGCATGCAATATATACTGTAGCATGAAATGAGTCTCCTTGTCTGCGTGTCTTCTAGAGGAGCCTGCCGGCCTTGAGGCAGCTCACTCCAGACTCGGCTGCCTTCATCCAGCAGAGTCAGCTGCCCCAGCCAGCCCCTGCCCCAGCCGCCACCACGCCCAACACGGTGGTCCTGGGCCGGCCGGGTCCCCGCCTCGCCACCCCGGTCATCAGGCCCCAGCTCCAGCCTGGCATCAGCAAGCCAGGGCAGATGCCCCCAGTGGTAAGGTCCACCACTAAAAGGCAGCTGTCAACTTCATGAGCGATTTGTTCTGTCAAGTATGGTAGACGGACACAGTATTGACTCAACACAGTAATGGGTTCATCATTAGGTTGTGTTTTACTATGGTTCACCAGGTTGTATGATGATGCAAATAGTTGTAAACTAATGTTGTTGCAGAGAACACACTGTGTATGCTTGCATAACTCTGTTGGCTTTGTGTCTGAATGGAGTTTCACAGACTGTTTCCTTGAGCAGTCCAAACAGGGAGCTAATGTAATCGTGTGTCTTGGTTTAAGGGATGGTGGTCCCATAAAATCAGTTGGGCAGGGTTACAGTTTATTCTCTCTGACCCCTTCCAGTATTAGACAAGATGCTAAAGCTTTGGAAATTCCTTTGTCCAGACACATTCTGGATACAAGTTGTATGTCCTGCACTGCTCTGATTGGTTAATGTTATCAATCAAGTGGGACCTTTGACCTTTTCATACATTCAGACACTTCAAACTCAGCAGCAAGGAGCCATGTTGAGACCTCAGGCGACGACCCCCGTGGTGACCCTCAGAAACCAGGCCCCTGCGCGCGTGATGATTGGGCAGCCGCCGGTGCAGGTTAAACAGCATACAGGTGTGGAGAGAATGAGTACAGACATGTTTGATAGCCAAGTAGAGGAAGCTGAGGTAATAGAGTGAGTGCGTCCAGTAAGACTGTCTGTCATGTTTCCTCCCTGCCAGTCTCCATGCTGAGGCCCACCGCGCTTCCGGCCCCCAAACAGATTTCTCCTGCAGCGCTGTCTCCTACACTGAAGAACAAGTTAAAGGAGGCCGGTGGAACGTTCAAGTAAGCACTGGGAAGACTTTAACATGTAGATGGCAAATAAACATTTTGTCATTTTTAAAATATCATTAAAGCAAAAGCCCACCAACCCCTAAACATGTCAATATACCCTACAATGTGTAGATGTGTGTAGACTGGGTAGAAAGATTCCACTGTGAACTCCCCATAGTAGGTGCTCATTGAATATCATCATTTCACTAAAGGTAGTTATGAGAAACTCTGGCTCGACCAGAACCTTCAGTTTCTCATCATTTCTATCACATGACTACCCTTGTCTATTTCAAGTGCGTGTGTAAAAACAAATTGTCACTAGGGGGCACCATACTACAATTAATGATGCGATCCTCAGCCATGTGCTCACATCCACAGTACCTGTCTTTTGTAAAGTCACTGCTGTGGTTAAACTTCCTCTCTAGTCAGTGAAGTCAGCTTGGTGCCCTGGTGATTGGTTGCAACGAGAACCTGTTTACTGTTACATGCCATACATTTCATAGTTTCTGCATTCAGTTGTTGTATGTACTGCTGTTGTAACTGAACAACATGTTTCCTGGATAACATTCTAGAACTATCTTTTATTTACATTTGTCGTCGCTCACTTCAGCCCCATTTCAGTTCTGTTGAATGTAACAAGTGTGTGTGTGTGTGTGTGTGTGTGTGTGCAGGGATGATGACGACATCAACGACGTAGCCTCTATGGCGGGAGTCAATCTGTCTGAAGAAAGTGCCCGTATCCTAGCAACCAACTCCGAGCTGGTGGGTGCGGTCACGCGCTCCTGTAAGGATGAGGCATTCCTCTCTTCCTCAATGCTGCAGAGGAGGATTCTGGAGATCGGTTAGACACACACACACATACACTCTGTCATGTTCACCTTGAATCAGTCATTGAATTTCAAAATTTGTGAAACCAGTCTAACTTTATTAAAAATCCAACAAAAAATGTTCCTGCTTGCTCTGATGTTCTTTGTATTTTGTGTGTGTGTGTGTGTGTGTGTGTGTGTGTTCGAGTGTGTAGAGTAGCTCTTATTGTCCCTGAGGGGCAATTTGTTTTCAGAATATAGTACATACTGTATGCACTGCACAAATTCAACTTGTAGCAAGTGTATTTGTCTAGTCTTAAGGCGCATTGTGACTTATTGTGAATTCATTTGCTTGTTTCAAAGAATCTTAAGTAAATTGGTCTTACCCTTTTAACTTGCCAGATTAACTTCTTTTAAGAGTAAAACACTTTAGGAATTAGGAATTATTAGTTTACTTTTGGCAGTGTAGTAAAGGATAATATGTAAAACCCTTAGTACAAAGCTCTTACCTCAGGATGAAATCTTCTGTTCTGGCATTCCCTTTTGATTTTTGACCCCCTCCTCTTACACTCACACAGTTGTTTCCAAACTAATTGTGGAGATTGTTTGGGGTTCTAGGGGGCGCTATAACAAGGAATGTTCCTTATTTATGTACTCACTTTACCTATTCGTAAAAAGTTATTTCAGTAAAAAAAAAATATAATGCATACATCTATTCTTTCCTGGGAATGTGTTTTCACAAGATTTGTTGGCACAACCAACATTGTATACATGAGTTAAGATGGAATGGAAACAATGGAGGTAAAAAAAATGTTTTAATGCAACACCAAACTCAATATTTCAACCTGAATCAGTGTGGACTTTTATTGAGGTAAGAATGCTTCTATTGAGGTCACTTTAAGTCACAGTGTGCCTCAATACAATTACCCCTCAGGGATGAATGAAGTGTTTATTTTTCAGTTTTTAGTTTAAAGCACAATTAGTTGCTCCCTTATTGAAAAGTGCAATATCAATAAAGATTGATTGACTAATGCACTATGTACACATCTGGTCTGCAGGGAAGAGGTTTGGAATTACAGAGCTGGGGGTGGAGGTTGTTACCTTTGTGTCTCATGCCACCCAGCAGCACCTCCAGAATCTTCTGGAGAAAGTGTCTCAGGTGGCCAAGCAGAGGAACATCAACTTCAAGGTTTGTTCAAGGACCATACTTCTTTTGGCTTCAAAATGTGACGTTTTCACATAAATAAGTGTCCAATTCATTGGTATACAAGGGCCACCATTTGCCCATGCAGTCCATAGATGTTTGGTTTCATGATGATCACTTATCACTAACTTGCTTTTAACTGGAAGGTGCTGCTAGCACCCTAGCTAAATAACCACTATCTTCTTGCATCCCGGATCTGAATACTTAAGATATCTATCATGTTGCGTGTCACATCTTCTCTCTCATTTCGTCCCCACTGTGCGGAGATAATGCAGTTAACACTGCCCCCTTCTGGCAGGAGGAGGGCTGCTATGAGCAGAGCGATGACGTGCGTGGTCAGCTGAAGTTCTTTGAACAGCTGGACCAGCTGGAGAAACAGAGGAAGGAGGAACAGGAGAGGGAGATCCTGTTGAAGGCAGCTAAGGTACGTCTTAATGGCCTGTTAATAATATATGTTTTATCCACCTGTGATCTGTGTCAGCAGGGCTGGACTGGGACAAAAAAAAATTGTGTCCAAACTTTTGACTGGTACTGTATATCCCAATAGTTAGCACTATACCTGTCTGAAAATAAACATACGATAACATAGGCTACAGGTGTTGTGTATATTATCCAGCCTTTTCACACCTTTATTAAGGGAACCCCATTTTAATAATATTAGGATGATACGATATGGACCTAGGTCCCACAGCAACGTGGGCTTAGGGCAACGCGATTCTCACAAAATAACGTTAGCTAGTTAACGTTAGAATATGCCTGTTCCTCTGCCTGGCAGTGGCCATGGCCAGGCACTTTTCCTCCTTCCACCTATCGCTGCACATTGTTGGGTACTGTAGATATTGAAGCTACTGCAGTAAACATGTCGTGTAATATTTGGCGACATCCGTCTTTTAGAATTTTTTTTTTACATTTATTTGAGAGGACAGTGGGGAGGGGTGAGACCTAGTAAGAGATGTGATTAGGCCAGCCCAGTGTCAGTATAGAAAATGAACCAATGGACTGCTGTCCCTGCTTTATGGGCCGGTTGGTCCAACATTTAATTTTTATTTTTTATTTTTTATTAAAAGTTTTATATATCGGCCCCAAGGTGTGTAGGCCCACCGGGAAAATGGCCAGTATGCCAGAATATTAGTCCAGCCCTGTGTGTCAGCTAATTGTCTTGGAGCGCTGGGAATAGGGAATAGACCACTTTGACCGCAGACTCAGAATAGCATTTACAAATGGGTACTCTTAAAGGTCCAGTGTGTAATTTCTAGTGACATCTAGTCGTGAAGGTTGCGAATTGCAAACAGCCAGTCACTCACG
>JAODLI010073446.1:0-13960 GCA_027575585.1 Percopsis omiscomaycus
CACAGGCTCTCTCACACACACACCCTGTGTGTTTTACTACCCCCCCCCCCCACACACACACACACACACACACACACACACACACACCTCCCCCCAGGGTAAGGACCATTACCTGAGTCTAATTAAAACTGTGGCTGTGTCCCAATTCCTCATTAAAGACCTTCCTCGCCTCGTATCCTTACCTCCTTACCTGCTGACGGGCAGAGTCCTTCAGAGAGAAAGGAACAGCATTGTAGATGTAAAACGTGGACTTTCCCGAGTTTTAAAGGTGTCTAAAGATGTCCAGATGTCCACTTTGGGGTTTCAAAGGGCTCTCAACTCATATTGGACAACTAAAACGATGACAGTTTATTGATCCCCGAAGGGAAATTAGGAAGCATGAATATTTCACTAATTGTGGTGATGACAGCATCACCAAGAGGTCTCTCAGCTTTAATCTACCTCGCCATCCAGCACCTTGCATTATCTGATTCGTTCGTTTCTCGACTGTGTTTATTTGACTGCATGCTCTGAGCTGATAGCCTCCAGCCTTTTTAAGAGCCATAACTCTATATTTCTGCCGTCAGAAGGAGGATTACACTGTTCCTGAAGTTGTTTCTGAAGAAATTCCAGATGTATAAAATGTTCAACATGTGATTGTATGCTGATTTACAGGCAAACTCCAATAGGAAATGGCTGTTTGAGAGATTTAAAATTTCTTTTTGATCATTTGCAGATCTTTACAACAGGGAAAAAAATAAATATCCATCTGGAAAATCCTTTAGGAATAGAGTCTGGAAGTCAGAATTCAGTTTTGTTGTATGCTGGAATAAAAGTCCTGTTGGGGTTAGAAATAAAAGTATTACAGTGTATTATATGTCCTACTGTTTAAAGTTATTGGAAACCATAAACATGTTTTTCTCAGGCCAGTGGCATGTAGTTATTACAAACTTATTCAGACATTCACCCAAGTTCCTCCATCTATCCTCCATTCCTCCAGGTATGCAGTGTTAATAGTTACATATTTTACATGCGGTAGTATTATTATAGAAGTCACCTTTCACCTACATGCCTATCCTGTGTTGTGTAGCGAGCATTTAAAAGTAAGTTAAATAGGTATTGTAAAACAAGACTGTCTCTGAACCAACTACATCTCAGACAGTTCCCAGTATCAGTAACAGCTGCGCGGCTAAAACCAGCAAAATTTGATTTTTTCAAACATTTCCTCTCAGGGACATCAGTAGTGTGCTAACTTCAGCTGCTAACATCTATTTCTACTGTGTCAGTGGAAATACAGCGAGGCGTTCTAAAGGCTCGCCCGCTGCAGGGACCAATCACCATCAGTCAGGAGCAGGCCAGGTGTGTTGGGACCCTGAGGGGCTTCGGTGGGTGCTCAGGATGGCAGGACGTCGCCTATCTTCCCGTTTAGATGAGGAGTAATGACCATTGCGACCAAGCTCGCATGGAAGTGAGACGACTTGATTACCTGGACAAGAGACTGCAACCACCTGCCTGCAGATAGCAGCCTGGGTCAGATCAGCTCAGAGCTGTATCATTGAGCTGTACTCCTTGAATAAAGGCGGCTGGGAAACACAGATTAGGTGTCCTGATTAGAACTTGCAACCACCTGAAAAACATATACTATTTAGCTTAATTACACAGCATTAAATGTCAAAGTGTAAAATGTGATAGAAATCTGTGCTAAAATTAGATAAGAGATCATAAACACAGATAAACACAAAAGAGGACCAAATATTGGTAGAAGATAATAACGCAAATTAATGATCAACTTTCAGTATGCGTCACTTCCTGTAAGCGAGAGATTTTATTCCCTAGAAAATATTCCCCAGATAAATTACATAAAATGCAATAAAGTCCTTCGCCCTGGTGTTGGATTTTTATAAATTTGTTAAAATCATAATAGAAACCTGCCATTCTTACAAACAAACAAAACTTTGCTTGAGAAAGAGAGAGAGGACAGGAGAGAGAGAGACCTAGACACACAGAGAGAGAGAGATTTATATGGTATAAGCGGTGCAGACTCTCGATAGAGACAGGCACCATTCTGGGCAAACGAGAGCTGTCACATATTTCACGCGGGCATGCTCATTAAAGACGCAAGGCGCTCGCCTCCGTAATTGTTTTAATTTATTTGTTTATGGCGAAGACAGAGGGGACGGGCACATGGCACTTGCCTCTTTTATTGAGAACATATGGAAGACATTTATCACCATTTGCAGCGATCGGCCTAAATGATTTTATTAACTAATTTGTAACTTTACTCTTTTTTAATCAAACACATGCTGTGCGCTGTAATGTTTTGATAATGCTCCCGGGCTTTGTAAAGAGAGCAGACGCAGCCAACGGCAAATAACCGGAGCAAAGTAAAAAAAAAAAGAAGAAGAAAAAAAGAAAAAGAAATGAACGGCGAGGGGCTGCTTTTAGCGGCTGTAATGTACGGCAGCCATGATAGACATTATTAGGAGCTGAGCTGCAGGGTTAGCGGCCGGCTCCTCAGAGCGAAGCTGTTTACCTGTGTTCAGCGAAGCAGGAAAGTCTCTCTCTGCTTTGCTCGTGTTTAGAGGAGCACATCGCTGCCCGGCCTCATTGTTGGGATAATATGCATTCCTCTGGGAACGCTGCTACTGTGGTAACTTATGTAGGGAGTTGAAGTAATGCTATTTGGGCCAATCCACCCCGGGAACTGGCAATACTAATAGTTGTAAGCCCTGGATTGGAGTGAACAGGCCCCCAGAGGTAGTAATCAGGACTGCCAGCAAAAATAATCATACATAACACAACTTTTTTATTGATTGTGGGCTGGTGGTTGTGTACGGCAGTGCAGCGGTGGTCCCACCCCATAATAGTGTGCTAATGTAATTGGTGTTTACATGTTAAATGGCTTTAAGCAGTGAGGGTTGTTAATGTTTTTTTTGGGGGGGGGGGGGTTGGGGCTTTACGTTGATCCCTAGAAGCTCTGGGTAATATTTGAACAGATTCAGCAATATTCATATAGACAAGGTGATGAGTTTATTTGTCTGGTGAGCACTGTTAACAACCCTGCCTGTCTCTCCGCTGTCTCTCTGCCTCGCCGTTATATCCATTTTTAATAGAACGCTCTTTTCCCTTCCTCTCCCGTATATCCGTCTATCGTTGATGTGACAAGATCGCCGTGGCAACGTATCCGCCTGCTAAAACACGGGGCCGGTTGTTGTTAATGTCATGCACTATGATGTCAGCTGTCAGACCCGAGGAGGCCTAGCAGGGCCGACGCCTCACTCCGCCACGCTTTGTCTCTCAATTAGTTCCACGCACCGCCGGAGAGCGTGTGGGCTCGATCGCGCGGTGTTGGTGGCGCGAGGTAATTGCACCCCATTTGTAGAAGGACAGCTGTGCTGAATTCACGATTGCAATTTGGCCAGGAGTAAAGGAGATGCCACATGTTGTATTAAAATATGATGATCCCGGTTCCCAGTGCGCCCCCTCCACCATCCCCAGTTTGATGTCCCGCTCTTTAGGGTCTTACTGGGAAGGAGCCGGTGGTGTCAGGCCGCAGCGCTACTGCTTATTTGCCCTGGCAGTTGGCTTGCTCTTTTTATGTGGGGCTGCGAGGCGGTTTGATGCTCCTGTTTGTGTCCAGATGTTGGTGGCTGCGTAGCAGAGGGATGAGAAACTGTCACCGTTTGGTTAATTTAGGAGATTGTGGTCGAGACGTGCCACGGCAAACTAGTTAACACGAAAGGTGATGGAAATGGATTTGGAAACGCAAAGACCATTGACAGCATGTTGGCCTGTATTATTCAGGCAGGGCAGATGACAAATAGGGTGGTTTTACACGCTTGGTTTTGTCATTTAGAGCCCGGAGGAAACGGATTGTCACATCCAGTTGTCTCCATTTTGTTCCCAGAGCAGGAACGCCAGATGTGGGTTTAGCGGGAGGAACTCGAGAAGAACGGCTGAAATGGAAGTTCTGTCGAAGATGGCGACACATTTACAAGTGTAAATACATCATGTCAGCTCATTCCGTAGTTTAGATAGCAGCTAGCAGTAGCATGTAACTTTGTTGTTGTGTCGTTTTCCTGCGGCAATGTCGTCCTGAAACACCACGCTGAAGGGCACAACACCTACAGGTAATCATTCCTCTTAATGCCAAACGTCTGTCCTGTTCGCTGTGCTTCAAGGTGTGCGTCAAGGCCTTGCACCATAGAGAATGATTCTCTATTGACAAACAGGTAAGTAAAGTTATTGAGGGTATTTTAACAGTAACACTACGATAACAGTATTTCCAGTTCTTGTTTCTTCTTTTTTGTTTATCTGATTAGATTAGATCAGAGTTAGATTATATTATTATATATTACGTTATATTAGATCGACAGCAAACTATGCTATCTTGGAAGAAACATTTAACAGACAAAGAGTTTCAGTCAAATGTTTTCCTTTTGTTGAATAAACAGACATATCTTGTGTATTTTAACTGGGGTGAAAAGCTGAACACACTGGTCTATCACACAAAACTAAACAGGAAATATCAGTTACAAAAATCAAACTTTTACTTATAGTTTCACACTGTGCACTGTACACTTTACACACACACATTCTACTTTTTTTAATGGTAGAGGTATTTTGTAACATAACAAGTAACTTTTACTAGGAGTAACATTGCAACTAGTTACTTTCAAGAAGTAAATATTTTGAATACTGTACTGCAACTAATATTGGAATAATTTAATGGTAACTTTCCTCAACTCTGGATGTACATGTACTGTATATGTGTGTGGTGTTATGTCTCTCAGGGGACATGGACAGGCTGGAACTCTGAGGGAGGCCCTGTGTTAATTAGGGCCCCATCTGCGGGGCCAGCGATGTCTTCACACCCCGGACACAGGGGACCCTGGCCAGGTAAACAGAGCAGAGGTCCATGTCGGAGCTCGTCTGTCTCCACAACAACAGATGAACTCTCCCAGATCGTCTGGAGGGGAGAATGCAATTCTACCTCAGTATGGAGCCGACTTTTGCCCATTGTTGTAATATAATAGAGAGAGTTTACAAAGCGCTTTAACAGTACAACAATAAAACAACATTTAAGGCAAATAAAATCCACTTACAGTATCTAAATAAAATGTTTGAAACGCTATTACATTTACTTGCCAGATGTACAATGATACCCATGTTGGGGGAAAATATCTGTATCTTAAAGGGACACTCTTCAAGCATTACAAAAACATTGTTTTGGTTTGAAACAAGGTTAATCTTCCCACACTTAAGTGTGGTTGCATTCCTCTCTACTCCTTCCCTACAGTTTTCACAAGCTCACACCATTCTTTAGCCCTCCCCCTAGACAGTGTTGTGTTTCAAACATTAACAGTTAGATGGTGCTGTACTTTGGGGTCATAACACAGTCAAGGAGTGCACTTTTGTTCTAATGTAATAAACACTTAAAACAACTTTTTAAAAAACGATATAAATCGTCTAGACATGTTACATTGTTATTACCATGTAACCAAATGATGATACGTTATAACTCGCTTGTAAAGTTATACAGCAATGATTAAAATGCATTACGACTCTCACTGGAATAATGCCATCACAGAGTAACATGATACAAACAATTAGTTTGAGTTCTTTTGATTATAACAATAGCTCAGTGTGAAGCCTTTGTTTGGAACAGAAAAACGTTCACGCCCCACCCAACGCTGGTTTGATGGGAAGCCAAATGGTCCATTTTTCACACACTACTTGGAAAAGGGAATATTTGCATAAAAAGCTGCTTTAATTGGTGTTTGTTCAGCGTGCACGTCTGTTGTTTTCTGCTGTGAAGCCTCCTTATGTACTGCTAGACCAGTGGAGCTGCTAGCAGACAACCTCTCATTGTAGCAGAGATATGAGCTCCAGGCTTCAGGACCCATTTGGTCCAAGTTGATTGTGCAATCACATCTAATTATGTGAAATGGCGTTGGGTCAAAGCCAAGCTAAACGGGAATGGTGGGTTTTAGAGGTTTGGGTTAAAGCTATCATATATTTATGCTACCGCTGTAAATCATGCAGAATGGGCAATGCTAATGCATAGTGCCTGCAGCTGGAGAACAATAATGCAGTAAATATATCACAGGCTGAACTGGCCAGTTCCCAGCTGAAATCACGTTCTCTGTGGGAAAAGGTGAACAGCACTCCTAACCAACAGACCCTGGGTCAGTTTAATCTCCCTGTGAAATAAAGGTAAGTGAAACAATACCAATGTTTCAAACTGCCGCCCATTATTGTACACGTTTCTAACACTGATATTAACATAAGTTTTTCTCACTTTATTTCAAAGCAATGTTGAGCTTTCTTTTTAGGAAGAAATCTGTAGTGCATCATTTGGTTCAACTACAGTATGTGATGAACCTGATACTTCCTCCATTGACTTACATTGTTTCTCAAGGACTTAACAAAAGTTTGATATGGCTTTAAATGTTGTTTTTAAAGGCGTTATTTTGCCAAAGATTAAGTCTCTACAAGCACTACAATTTACAAGCACAAATAACTATATCATGAGGAGTCATACATTTTCCTTACTGACTGAATGAAAAATGAGGTCTTGTTGGATAATAAGAACTGCGCTACCAATTGCCTTCCAACAACCATTTAGCAGTCTCCTCGTAAAGCTAGCTTTCAGCTGTCAATCAAACCGAGGCCTCATGCTGACGCAAAGTCATGGTAACACCCCTCAAATGCTAATTTCATGATTTACCTTCTTCATATACCTTCAACATATTCACAGTAACTCGAATAAATTTTTGATTTATATATTTTACATTGAAGATGAGCAGATTTTCATTTATGAAGAATGCAAAGATACATTCAATATGTTATTATCCACTATATTCGACTTAACCAGGGCCATTGTGAGCAAGGTGGGTGAAAGTTGTTTATTGATTAATTCCTCCCACGAGTTAACGATTCATGTGTGAAAGACTTGGTGGCATGCGTCATACTGCATGTTATGAATAATATCATTATTTATATGTCTAAGGTCAGAAATCTGCCCACTCATAACCCCTTCATATTTAAAAACAAGGTAAACGAGTATCACATTAGCACAGCAACTATAATTTCACCAGTTTTTCAAAATCTCTCTTCCAACACAAACTGGAAGTTTGCAAGGCAACACATACACACACACTGTGTTGTGGAACTTTCCCTGGGTTGTTGCGGCGTTCCGAGGCTGACCTCTGGTTGGAGAGGTGGCCTACATCCGCTTCCCTTTCTCCATCTGCTTCCAAACGCTCCTTCTCTTCAAACGCTGTATTAATCGCACTTCATATGGTTTGGATTTAAACCTCCAGAATGGCTGGGTGGTTGCCATGGCGCTGGTCTCTCAGGGATGGGATGGGGGCGGGGTCAAGCCCAGATGGAGGTCTCGAAGACATCCTCCTCCTTCTCCTCTTGGTCTCCTGGGGGGGGGGGATTCACCCCCCCTCTACCGCTCTCCACCGACGGCTAGTAAACCCCACGGGAAGACCTAATACAAACCTTTACTTTCACAGTGTGTACTTTCACAGCAGTACATGTGTACAGAACATGCAGCTGGCTGTGTGTGTGTTTGGGTTTTATTGTTAAAATAAACTACCACTATTGTTGTGTGAGTGTTCACATACAGAAAATACATCTGTGCATGTATCTGTGTTTCAAAGGCAACTTACTATGAAGTTTGAGTGGGATATAAATCTAAAGCAAAGTAGTATGTGTGTGTGTGTGTGTGTGTTTACAGTATGAGTGGCTAGCTTTACAAACTGGAACCATACCTAGATTCATATAGACTTTTAACCTCAAAGGTGCACTCGGTTTATGTACGCAAGTACTTCCCACTCCTCTCTACTCC
Organism: Percopsis omiscomaycus; assembly: GCA_027575585.1. Classification (NCBI taxonomy): domain Eukaryota; kingdom Metazoa; phylum Chordata; class Actinopteri; order Percopsiformes; family Percopsidae; genus Percopsis; species Percopsis omiscomaycus. The sequence continues at coordinate 7,841 of JAODLI010073446.1, forward strand.
TCCCCTAAAGCACTCATAGGTTCACATTTGCGCTATAACTGTAAAGAATTATATCTATAATGAGTTTTAACACTGCTTTCAGTATAACTACCATTGGGGCCAGCGTTTTTTTGGGGGCTAATTTAGATGTCTATCATCCTCAGCGGGAAGGTGTTTACTCTGGAACGTACGTTTAATATTCCCTCCATCCCTCCCAGGTGCTCAACACCATAATCAACACCAGAAAATAATTTGTTTTGCCACACTGCTTCCCTGCCCGTATCTGGTGTCCATCTATAAATTAATATGCATTACATAATTTATGGGTTATGGAATAAATAAAACCACACAAAGCATTACGCAAATTTTGATTGCTAAACTTTTGATGAAAAGCATTTTTAGATGAAGTGTGTGTTTCAGCAGAAATGATCAATAACTGTGCGTGTGTTAGCATTTAAACCACGCTTAGCGCTGACAGATATGTCCCTCCAAAACACAGAGTATCACTCAAAGTTTCAACACCTGCAACAAACTTTCCTCAACACCCCCCCCCCCCACCCCCACCCCCCACCCCGCCTTTTTCCCCCTCTACCTCATTGTTCTGGTGGAATCTTCCCAGCATCACAGGAGACCAAACCAATGGCGAAAGCAAAACAACATAAAAAATTAAACGGCAAACCCGAAATCTCCTCCACGCTTCGGGTGGACTTGAGACAGAAATGCCTGCTGGGATTTCCTCTATTAAAATAGTGAGTGCTGTGAGTGATTGTCAAGGGGTAGGTCATCGTCCGGGAGAAAAACACACGATTTATTCCAGCTTCAAACCATCCTGCTCCGCAGCAAAGAGCTGTTTAACTGGAGACTGAGGTAAATATGACGTTTGACCCACAGTGAGCTATGGAATTATTGATCACTGGTCAATACAGCCTGTAGCTGTTTACATTTACCAGTTCATCCCAAAACGATGCACTGAAGTTGAAAGAATACTTTTAGCTGACATTAAATCAAACCTGATGATTAAATATTAGGTATTTTGAGCTCTGTAAAACCACAATGTTAACAAAATTTAACAATTTTTCATTTTACTGATCTATAAGCACTGAAAAATATATATATATTTTCCATTTATTTATTTTTCCAAGATGCAATTCTGCAATTGGATAGAATTAAATATACTGTATATCATTAAAGTTAAAATGACAATTTTGAGATGTATATTTCAACACTGCTCTGTTCATTTGCAAATGTATATATTCAAACAGAAACCTAACTAGTTTTAGAGTTTAGATGCTGCTGAATCCACTAAATAGTCACAATCTCCTCTCCTCTATATTTCCATCCGCTCATGATGGACTGCTTTTATCTTGTTATTCTGCTCCCATTCAAAACCAAGTGTCAGTCATTTATTAGGTTTGAGAACCAAACAACGTGATTGACATTCAGCTGAGAGAGTAGGAGGCTTAAAATGCACCTTGAGCCTTCATCTTCACTTTCCACTGTCAGACCCAACCAAAACCCTATTGGGCCTACAGTTTCACCAGAGCTTGGCTGATCTCAGATCAGCAGCAGGATAGGTAATATGCTTTTTTCCAACCCAAACTTTATTACAATGTTTATTAAATTGGTAGCACAGCCTCACTAACGGCTTCATTATTTAGAATGCTTCTCACTGGGTTTATAATGCATTTGAATGCCTAAAAATACAATGATAAATCTTTTTTTGAAAATTGGAAACTCACAGTATAATCACACACATGTTTTTATGTTTTGCTGACAATTAACAAACCATGCTTTCTCTCAGGTTTACCGTGCCGGAAACAGGAAGTAGTAAACAGGAAATAGCTGTTGCTAGCAATCTGTTTGTTTTCGTTTAAAGAAGACATACATTTTTTCAAAAAGAACATCAATCGTTGTTTTTGATGGCTTAAATGTTTTTCCATTGAACTGCAATATGCAGTATGCGGATAGAGATCTTAGTATCATACTAATGCTATTTATAAGGTTGTGCTACACCATTATAAATGATCTGAAACATTTTAATGAGGTCTGTACTGATTGTAAGTCGCTTTGGATAAAAGACTCTAAATGCTCTAAATTTCAAATGTAAATGCAAAACGTAAAATGTCTGGGCCGAAATAAGTGAACCAATACTTTAAGCGCCTGCTCAGGTTCTCTGCGACGGCAACGGCCTATTTGCATACAGCTCCCTCTCTCTCCCTGGCCTCGGCTTTCTTCAATATTTCAGACGATGCGACAGGGATCCAGGCTAATTACCTCTGAACAATCCCAGCGACGACCTGACCTGCGCATGTAGGAAGGCTACATTTCCATGTAGCTCCTCATATGCAAATGAAAGCCGGCCCGCTCTCGCGCTCCCTCTCTCTCTCTTTCGCTCTCTCGCTCCCTCTCTTTATCAAAAAATGATGACCCTCCTGGCTAATTATTAGCTGGCCGGCCCCTCGCCAAGGGACGAGCCATTGTTCTATCTCTGGTTTCTACATTAAAGATGGATGTTGAGGAGAGACGTGTAGGAGGGAAGGATATGTGGAGAGGCAGAAGCCGTCTTATGTCCACATGAAGCAAAACAACAACAACAACAACAAAAAACTTCCTGCTGAGGGTTTTGAGGAACGGGGGTGAGTCATATCGCCTGCATCTCCGTGACCCTCCTGACATAAACATCTCCTCGGGGTTTTATTCTACGGCGTGGCTTCGTTTTTTATCAAGTGTCAAAGCTCGTTCTGCGATGCATGGCACTAAATCAGCCACGTTGTCTGGCTTCAGGGCACAACAGTAGCCCTGGACCGGCGGGGACGCGACCCCATTCCCTCCCGCTCCCTCGTCCTAATCACAACATCAAATCGCGGTAGGTGTTTAACAAAACCCTGCGCTGATGCCAGGAGGGAGAATGCGCCAAAATGGTTTTCTTTGCAGATGTTAAACGACATTACCATTTTGTAGAACAGAGCAGCGCATGCAGGCTGGAAGCTGGGAGGCTTGATTATTCCGGAACAAAAGGATCCGTTTGAACAATAAGACGGTTTTCCTGGAGAGCAAGGCCCCATCTGTTCTACTCTAATGACCCCCTCCTCTCGCACACTACTTTAATTAAGGGGGGCCTCTTAATTGTCACACAAGTTAAGGTGTCACACACACGCACACACACACACACACACACACACACATTGCTACCTGGTGGTACAGTACACACACACACACACACACACACATTGCTACCTGGTGGTACAGTACACACACACAGCATCAGTCTGTCAGTCTGCATTTTTTGTATTTCAAAATATTTCCAATCCATTGTTAATTCATGGTCGTTAACAATTGTTTTTTTATAATGTTAATATTACGTTTACGTTATTGCATAAATGCTAAGCTGAACCGACAAATGGGAGCGAGAATGAAAGAGAATCCGTTGAAAGCGAAGGACACCTCACTTCAGGACAAAGGCGTGAAATTGTAACTTACACCAATGGGACCGGTGTTGCATCCCAGCGGCCCGGAGACCCCACAGAGCAAATACAATCAGCATAACTGAGCCAGAGAGGGGTCGCGTTATTCACTAATAATAAAAAGTACGTTGAGGCGTGAAACACTTTGAGGGCTTATTTAGGAGGTGATCTCTGACACAGGAAGTTTGATATGATTTGATATGACACGCCTGCAGATGAGAGGGGGAATATTCCGGAAAACTTCCACTGAAGAAAATAAAAAAAAGTGTTTCATCACATTGTATTTTACTGTAATACGCATAATATAGGATATACCATGGCATAGGTTTCTCTACTGGTCTCAAGTGTCACAACACGGGTGTAGTTTCGTAACGTTACTTGTAGGTCCGTTGCACTATACCAGAGTGTCAGTATAGACAAAACTACTGACGCAACCAATACATTGTCTATGAAGCGGACCTAACAGTATGATTAGTGGTGATAGGTGGGTAGGTTACAGCAGCGGTCAAGAACGAGCCGCAAATCAGTCTAATCCAGTTTAATGTGTTCACTGGGTTCTACTGGGTTTTACTGGGTCATACTGGTCTGACATATTGATGGACTGGACACCAGTCAGACGCCCCTCCTGGCCCTCTAGGGGGTGTGGGGGGGGGGTGGGGGGTGCTGGGTCGGAGCAGAGCGAAACATCCGCCAACTCCGTGCCAATCCGTCCTCTCCGCCCTCCATCCCCTCCCCACATTCCATGGAATTTCAGTCGTTGGGGAAATTAATGTTCGCATCTATCTAGCGGGGGGGGGGGGGGGAGGAGGGGGGTGGGAGGGGGGAGGGGACGGCAAAGCGCTTGCCAAGCCATCTGAGACCCCCCTCTCTCTTTCCCTCTCTCCTTTCGATGTTGTTTGTGCCCGTGGAACGCCGTGGATTCCCAGGCCAGAGTTTTTAGGCTCCCTGTCAAATCCCAGCGTCCTCACGGATTCTCCAGATCTCATTACAGTCAATGAGGCTGCAAAGACTTCCAGATCAAAGACTCCAGCCTCTGTAGGACGCAGGGTGTGTGTGTGTGTGTGTGTGTGTGCGTGTGTGCGTGTGTGCGTGCGTGCGTGCGTGTGTGTGTGCGTGCGTGCGTGCGTGGGGCATTGCCAAGGCATGTGAGACAGGTCCAGGAAATGGAAGTCAGGAATAGCCTAATAAATAAACACATAAACAGTGGACAAAGTCGGTGCGTTAGCATGACATGCATACATCCCGGGCTTTGTCTCGGACATAAATCCGTCCGATCCCGGTTTAACATATTCATTATTCGGGCGCGGAGGCTAATTTCCACGTCTGCGGCCCTAAACAGCATTAATGTTCTGTGTTCTGGCTCGCGGGCCTGAGCTTGAATAAATTGACCCAGATAATGTGGCGGGTATCGGTGTCGTTATGACGATAAGTGTCTGTCGGTAGATTTCCCATCATGCTTCACTGTCATCTGACAACTGTAACACACTCTTCAAACATCAGCCAGTGATTTACACCTGCAAACAATGAGATGACTGGCTCAGATTACCACTCTAATTTTCTTTAAATGCCACTTGTTTCTTCAAAATGGTTGTCTCGTATTCAGGTATTAAAATTACATTTTATTTATTACAATTTGTACATTTAAATAGGTGTCTTTGGTGCTAGTTATGGCTGACCAACTGAGCCTACTGCCCATTCATCAAAACCTTTCCTTTTTGGTAGTATAATCTTGTGTCCAGGTGCGACACAGGTACACAGGCATAACAGGCAGGTAAACAGGTCGTATACGTGTCACTTATATGACGAAGGACCACTTCGCTAAGGGACCAAGGAACCCAGAATTTAAAATCTGGTCTGGTTTTCTATAGACTTATTTGGACCTGGGGCTAGACCAGGGACTAGTTGTGTGAACCTTCTGTGTGGTATTGTGCATGTGTGCGTGCGGTGTGCACCTCAGGAGGCCTCCAAAAACAATACACCACCTTCTAGAACAATCTCTCCACCTCCTCACATCTCAAGTCTTTTGTTTTGCTTTTGTTTTCCGGGGTGGGCCAATGCGCTCTCCTCCTTCAGAGACTTGCAAAGAACTGAAGAGAAAGGAAAGAGAGAAAACTTCTCAAACCAAAACACCTCCCTCCTCCTCTCCTTGTTTCTATCCTTCAGATCCCAGAGCTCTCCATCGCTATTTCCCTCCATCCAAACCCCCTGTGCAACCGGCAGCTGCTCAAAGAATGAATAAATGAACTCTCTCTCCCTCTCTGACTGACAGAGGTTTGTCTTAATTGTGGCTGAAAGCGTCGCTCTCCCCGCTAATTAGCAGATTGCGCTGCTAAATGATTTAAAAACGCCGGGTTTGGTAGGGGCCTGCCGATCATCACTTATTTACGCGACGAGCGTCTCGTTGTGAACATCGCGGCCCGAGGAAGATTCATTTACTCCAATTAGCGGCCGCCGTCAGCGGCACTGAGGACGGACTTTAAAAAGTAATGGAGTTACTTTGTCCTCTAACCTGACATCCAGCGATGCTGCAGGGAGGCGTAAGGAGACACACCCTGGCTGCCGCCAAACAAACAGCAGCTACGCAAACATACAGAGGTCCTCCAAGATGAGGATGTGTGTGTGTGTGTGTGTGTGTGTGTGTGTGTGTGTGTGTGTGTGTCTGTGTGTGTGTGTGTAT
>JAODLI010073457.1:0-12190 GCA_027575585.1 Percopsis omiscomaycus
GCGGGCGCGCACCACATCGCCCCCCCCCCGCCCCTCTGGGCACATACTTAACATCTCCCCAGGTGAGAGAGAGAGAGAGAGAGAGAGAGAGAGAGAGAGAGAGAGCTTGGAGCTTGATCCCCATCTCCTGGTGGTGGTGGTGGTGGTGGGGGCGGGGGCGGGGGGTTGTCCACAATATTTACTGCATGGGAGCCCTGCATATGTCCATCAATCCCCTACACGGGCCAGGAAACACAGAGGGGACCAAGAACATGCATTACAATGAGAGAGAGTGCGTGTGGCTGGAGCGACGGGAGAGCCAGGCGGGTTGCAGGCTGGTGGGCATCTGAGAACTACGGAGAGTGGCCGGGGCTCGCGGCTAGAGAACCCCACCAAGACTCAGAGCGAAGCGACCCCCAGCATTACTGCAGGGCAATTATGTATGTTGGGGCGGCATTGTGTTCGCACGCATCAGATTAGTGGTAATGTTCACGCCACGCTGCTGAGGGAACGGAAACCGGAAATTGAACTTGGACCAGACGCTGAACTTTAATCTGTTATGCAATTTGTCAGAAAACTTCACACTAATCATTCAACAGGATACAATTACTGTGGTTGAGACCCACTGAGAGAGGGATGATCCAGGGAGCGTCATCAAGACAGACCTTGAAGAAAGCGATAGAAAGAGGAGGAGAACGTGAGGGGGGAGGCAGAAGGAACAAGGGGAGAGGAGCATGGAGGAGAGAGGAGAGGGCAAGAGAGGGAAGTCAGAGCGCTGTCACATGAGCGGAGACGGAGATGAAGATATAGGGAAACCTCCAGCTCATTAGCTTCACAGCCACTAGGCTGTGTGAGGCACCGGCCCCTATGTCGCTCCTGGGCCCCGTATAGGTACTGAAATCCAGCCTCTGGCCCGGCATGGGGGTGGAGGGACTCATAAGCAAAGTGTGTCACGCTCACCATCAGTCACAGAACAAAGGAGCGCCGCTACGGCGCCGCGGCTTTTCCATAATCTTCCTCTTTTCCCATTTTCTTCCCGCTCGACGGTTCGCTCTCATTCCTTTTCTTTCCCTATTAAATTCCCTGCACGTCCCTTCTCTTCCGGCTCCCCTTCTATATGCGTTCCCATCCTCTTCATAAGCTGCCTGTTCCTTTGTGTGCGAGTCAATTAGCCGGCCCTTTACTTTTGATTTATGGACTGCAGGTCTCCTATGGCCTAATGGATTGCTGGGAATTAATATGCATTTGCTTGCTGCTGCTGCTGCTGTGTGTGTGTGTGTGTGTGTGTGCACACGCGTGAGGGAATGATTAATTAAAGTGCAGGAAACAATAAAGGTCACAGCGGTATCAGTGCTTCATAGGTGCTAAAAACCAGCTATAACCAGCGCTGCACAGGTCCCCAAAAAGTGTCTCTCTCACAAAAGAAATGACGAGATTGTAATGTGGTCGCAATGGATTACGACAGCAAAAGGTCTAGTTGGGTCTCACAATATCTCTCACCGTATGGAAATAATTAGGAGGTTAATAAACGATGGAAGCAGCGTTCAAGGAGAGGACCTTATAGTAAGTCCACCCTGAGAGATACAAAGCAATTTTTCAAAGTAATATATATTACAACACAGAGATTACAGCCACCTATCTGGTCTTGGGGGGAACGGAGTGGAGAGGTCACGACTGGTGCAATCACCAAAATCATCCTCACCTTCACCGGCCATTTTCAGATTGAGCTCTATTTCCAGACTGAGATTTTCTAGTAATTTAACCAGCTTTATTGAGCCTTAAAGGTTTCATATTAAATTTCAGCTTTGCTGATATTGATTGTATTGTAAAATAATAATAATTTAGCCTACTCCCATATGTACAATATAATTGTATAATGACTGTAGGTGTCAACAGTTATCTAAACTGAAAAGTGATAGATTTATCAGGTTTTGGCAAGTTTTGGCATAGATCTTGCTGTTGGAGTTTTTATTTAATTGATGTGAAAACACCTTCGTGAAGTTGGCACCCCATATAATGAGAATGTGAATAAAAGTATTTCAATTCGTTTGTGAAAAAGAAATTAGAAATGACAGAGAAATTACAGGTTGCGTTTTTTTATGACGAGCACCCCATTAAAGCCCAAATGACTCAAAAGTAGTCCACATATCCACATACCTGCATCCTGCTATGTGTACAAACGAATCAGACCGTTTGGAGTCATTTTGGACATTAATGGGGTGCACAAACGAATCAAAATACTTTTATTCACATTCTCATCATACAGGGTGCCACCTTCACAGAGTTTGTTCAAACATAAGATTGGTTCCCCTTGCTGTGTTTCCAGGTTTTCTGTGAAAGACAATGTCAACAGAAAAACGATTCTAAAGCGATTCAGAATTGGTGCTAGTTTCTACCTCACACCTAGGCACCAATCATCTTTACAATCAATTTAAATCCTTCTTTATATAGAGACACGTCCATTCAACCCTCCCACACCCTTTCACAAACTTCTAACAAAGTTGCAGTTTTCAAATGGGCCAATAAGCAGCCGGGAGCTCATTAATATGAATTAATTAATGTGTGTTTCTTAAGAGTGGTTAATCCTATAAAATTGCCAAAAACTGAGTAGAATACTCCCCATTTCGGGTCACTATTACAGTAAGCACGTACCAAAGCCAAGTTGTTTAATTGAGTTGTATTGAGTTAACCTTGAAAGTGTGCAGCATTTTTAATTATATGGATGTCTGCACTGGCCACTATAGCTCATCGGCACTAGCCGTATGACCACAGCGACTTCCCTGAAGGGTCACTGATAATACTGAGTCTAACCGACCTCATTACGGCAGTCATGTTTTTTACGTTTCATCTTAACCTGGCCCCGGCAGAGAGCTTCTAGCACATCGCTACTTTCATTACAGATGATGTGAAAGTGGTCGTCTAATCATTCCTTCTCCAGCTGGAGAGTGTGTGTGTGTGTGTGTGTGTGTGTGTGTGTGTGTGTGTGTGTGTGTGTGTGTGTGTGTGTGTGTGTGTGTGTGGAGATTATTAACCAGTTTAATGGCCAAAGAAGCTTGACAGGTGCTCCTTTCACTGAGATTAAGGACTGCCGGGTTAATGATGGTGCGGGTGAGATTGTCATAACTCACAATAAGGCCATTAAAGTAATATTACTGAGAAAGACCTGATATGATATGTGCTCTACTCAACAAGGCATTGGGCGGAGGTCTGTATCGTTTTTCACCTCAATTTTCTCCTGCCCTTAGGGTGTCTCGCTGAAATTGAGCTGGAATTCTGAAGAAAAAAGGAAATAAATGGTGGTCTGGTGAGACAACACTGACAGCGTACACACAATTCTAATGATTAAATTAGGTATGTGTCAACACTGAATCCTGAATCCTGCATTATCCTCTCCTTTCCTACCTCAGATGTTTTTCATGACACATCTGACATGTTTTTTTTTCTTCTCCCTTCTCAGCCTCATTTGGCTACCCTTCATCTCTCCTTTGTTGAAGCAACATCCACCACATCAAGCCGCCTGGACAAAGAAAAGCAAATTCCTCCACCAGGGGTGAAACATTGATCAATAGTTTATGCCTCAAGACAACACAACAGTGAATGTGGAGGGCTGTGTGGATCACTACCACCCTCTAGTGGTCAGCCTATAATAATGTGGTGTTCAGGGGACAAAAGAACAAAGGAGGCAATGCTTAACAGCAGAATTCAAGAACAGCAACACATACTATAATCAGTCAAAATTCTGTTGCATTCCATCACAGAATGTAGTTGGAAGGAAAGAATAGTTCTCCTGGGCTATGGTAAAATCAAAAGAAGAACAGTTGTATTTAATTACTACATTTATATTCATACTGAATATAAAATACTATAGCTAAACAAATCTGTGTTTCTAGTGAAAATACAATTTTGTCCCTTAGAATTAGCAGACGACTGAGTAAAACATAATATGTATAGTAGTATACACTGCTTCATTCCACTGCATTACAACACTGTAAAGAATCACTGGATGAGAAAAACAGGGTGGGACAACATACCCACGTAATATTGACAGTTTTCAAGGACAATTTCACACTAACTCACACTTGTTGTTTATTATGTCAGGCCTTTAAGGGACATGGATTTGCTTGACATCTGAACTGATTTTACCATCATGTACAGATGTCTTTACTTCCCGAAACTTGTAAAGTTGTCCCATTGCGTGGTAAACGGTGTCGTTGCACAGCTGCAGGGGTCAGACCTGCCCCCTCGTGCCTTCCCAGCAAGAGGTGCGGGGGCTGGCCAGTGGTTCAAGTGGCAGCCACAGGCAGACACAGGTGACAGGCTCGTCACTGTGGAAAGGGTGTTGCTTGTGAGGCAGACACAGGAAACAATGTAGTCTGATTTTTGACAGAAACATTTATCTGGATACGCACGCACCCGTTCTCGTTAACACACACACACACACACACACACACCTCAGCACACCTGAGAACACCTTAGCTGGAAAGTAACCTCAATACATCTGTGAAGTAACTTTGTCCAAAGGCTTTTCAGAGGTGAGACAACCCGTTTTCCAGTCCTAGGACATCGTACTTACACACTCCATCTTGGAAAGAAAGCTGTTTAATTTAAAAGGTAAGATTATCTTTTAGGACTGAAATACTTTAAACATTTTGAATGTTACTTTAGCCTACATCCTTTTTAAATGTTTCTCTGAAGTGATCATTAAGCGATAATTAGGCACCATTGTCTGTCATGGTCTGTCTTTCAAAGCAGAATGACGTGATGTGATCGCATAGCATGAATAGGAAGATTGCAAGAGTATAGTTTGTACAGTCGCTGTGTGTGTGTGTGTGTCTGTGTGTGTGTGTGTGTGAGTGTGTGTGTGTGTGTGTGTGTGTGCTAGAAAGTGAGCCACTGAAAGAAGCAATGCTATAGTTTTTCCTATTTATTACAGATAAAAATGGGGTGCTTTGCAACTGTCAAGATGATGATGATCTTGTCCAACTCCTTTATTTTTGTAAGTATGTTTCCATTTCCATTGCATACGTGCTACTGGCAGGGTGTGTGTGTGTGTGTGTGTGTGTGTGGAGGTACTACACTGCATTTACATTATAATATCATAATGATATCTGCCTTTGTACAAACAGATATCAGAACAAAAATAACAACGATGTTTAACAAACATCTCAGATCACCCTGTGATTTACATATGCACACACACACACACACACACACACACACACACAGACGCACACACACACACACAGAGACACACACACACACACACACACACCTTCTAAGTGCCATGGCAATTTTCAACTCATTAACTTCAAAGGCTCTAATTCCTGCTACCCGCGTCTCCCTCCTAGCGTCGATAACTAATGCGTTATGTGAAATGGAGGGAAACTTTGGCGTGGGTAAGCTGGATTTTCCCATTGAACGGAGGCCAGCTGGGACCCCTCTGTCAGTGAAGCGACTGTGCAGATGACTCCCTTAGCAAAAGTCATCATTTTCTTCTTGTTTCCCATTTCTGCCTGAGCGCGGTTGCTTGACAAATCTAACTCGGCCGCTCATTGATGTTGATGTCTCTTTGAAATGTTGGCCAGTAGAGCAGAATGACGAAAAGGCTCCACTGAGCTCATAAACAAGCATAAAGATGATGCCTTAATGATTTGGCTCCAAAATCTTCTGGTGACCAGGCATTTGAAGTACTGTATGTTGTCGCTTTGTCTTTGCATTGCTCTGATTATTAGAGTTTCTTTCCGATAAACCCGCGTAGAATATGTTGGCCAACTGACGGTCTTTCTGGTGTCAAGATGTAACGGCAGTCTGTGTTAGAAAGCATTTATATAACATCTATTTTCACTAGATTTGGCATATCTAAGGGGTCGCAGTCTATTCTGTTAGTTTCACTGGGCTTGAAACACTAATTTGAATACTACAATTTTGTAAAGTTACTATATTAGCACAGTTTTAACAACTGTTAAAGAGTTGTCACAGTAAAAATATATTAAGGGATCTGTCACCTGTCCTTTCTTTTTTCCCCCCAATGGTAACAGTTATTATTTTATATCATCTATGAGAGCATGGCATTAGAATAGTGCTACGTTGGCACACCATTGCCTTGGACCAGACACTCGGCTGTCTTTCTCATTCCAGGCCTTTCAAAGTGGACCAATTCTCTTCCATCTTTTTATTTATTCCTGTCTCCTCTCTGGAGGCCTCCCTGGGAGCCGTTGGCTGCTAACACATTAGTCAGCCACCTACATTTATACCTGGTGAAAGGTGATGGAGGTCGACAAAGATTTAGAGGGGGAATATGCTTGTCGTGTCCCATTTACCCCAGGGAGCACTGACAAAATAAAGCAGAGAGGCAGAGAGAGAGAGAGAGAGAGAGAGAGAGAGAGAGAGAGAGAGAGACAGAGAGAGATTTAGGATTTAGGCAGCGTTCTACAGAGAGAGCTGGACCCAGATAGAGAAAGAGGAAAGACAAAAGAGGAAAGAGAAAAACAGAAGAGGTCAGTGTCAGTGGTGGGAAGCAGAGAGCTTCCCTGTGTGTGACAGTAAAGGTCTGGGGGTGTTGACAAAAGTGGGTAGAATAAAGAGAGACAACAGAATGTAATGGAAACCGCTTGACACTGTTCTGAATTCATCCTTCATAAGGCCGGTTTTACAGGTTTTTCATCAACAGATTTGGATTCCGGTCACGTTAGATCTTTCAAATCCTCCGAGAGCAGTCAAAACAAAGAGCACAGAACCACAAACAGCAGCACTCACCTCCTCAAGTCAATGTCCTTATTCACCCATTCAATGTGTTAGGGTATAAGATCTAGTATTGTCAGATCTCAGATTAGAGGGCCCAAAAGCAGACACCCTGAAACCCAACTTCGCTCCTCAGGCCCGTTCCCCTCCCAGTTCACCAAGTGTTGGATGCCCTGTCCCTGCCACCAAGCCCCCATGAGCCTTCTCCCCTTCTCGCCTTCTCCCCTCTCACTACGCCATCGACCATATGGGGGAGGTGGAGGGGCTCTGGTGGAAGGGACCAAAGGGCCTTTGGTTATCGGTTTGATCCGGCTGACATGAAATGACGGGTGGACACAAAGAGTTTGGGGAAAGCTGGAGTCAGACAGCGGCACTGGTATCACTGGTACCGACACCTCCTAACGAACACTTGGGCTGACGGCACGTTGACCTCCTCCTCCTGGGCTGGAAACAGAGGTCGTTGGTACACTGGCAAGGGGACAGCTCTGTGGCAAAACAGAGCAGAGGGTTGTGGGTATATTCTGCTCACATACTGTAAGCTGCTCCAGGAAGTGGGGTGCTGGATACCAGGCATCGTAGGGTTGTCTCTAGCTCCTGGTTCAGTCTGCCCATTGATCTGGGAGTGAAAACCAGAGGAGAGACTGACCGAAGCCCCCAGAAGTCTGCAGAAAGCCCTCCAGAACTGTGATAAGGCAGCTGGGCCGTTTCTGTGGCAGAAAAGGTGTTTGGAGAGTGGCTCAAAGTGGGCCGTTTTGGAGAAATGGTTGAGGTACTGTTATTGGATGGGGGTAATCTGGTTATGAAGTCAGGTAAGATGAGAGGCATGACCCCACAGGCAAACTTGGGATCGGACTGGATCCGGTACAATCAGACGATTAGTGGATCCGGTTACTGCCGTTGAGACTCACGGACCACGTTTCACATTTAGGACAGGGTGAATTGGAACCGGGAAAAGAGCAGAGCAGATATATTCTAGATTCTTGTGGTCAGTCCAAACCAAAAGTAGCTGCACCCCCTCAAACCAGTGTCTCCACTCCGCCAAAGCTAGCTGCACAGCTAGCAACTCCTGGTTCCCGACATCTCATTCCTCTCAGCTGCAGAAGGTCATCTGCAGGGGTGTAGTTTCTCATCTTCGACGGAGCGTTGCAATAACACTGCCCCTACTTCCACATCTGAAGCATGTGCACCTCTACAACAAACTGCCGCTGTTGATCTGGATGAAATAAGAATAAGAGCGGATAAGAACAGTCGTTTGAGTGCCAAGAATGCTTGCTGGGCCTCCAGAGTCTAAGAAAACCAGGTAGCAGGAGAGGTGAGAGTGGTAATTGGCACGGCCAAAGTGCTGAAATGACAGATGAACCCATGAAGTTGAAGTTGGCGAACCCAAGAAAACGCTGCAAACGCAGAGGCATTGGTAAGACCAAAGGGCACTGACAAGTACTCGTAGTGTCCGCTAGGGCTGTTATAGACGGTCTTCTACACGTCTCCCTCAGGGATACGGACCAGGTGATAAGCATTGCGTGGATCCAATACCAAAAAAAATGGTGGCCTCCTGCAGAGGTTCCAAATCAGTGTTAACCAACGGTAATGGGTAACGGTTCTTAACCCTCATTTAACCCTCAATAATCAACGCAAGGACGAAGTGATTTATCCTTCGTTTGAACAAATAAGAAGATGGACGAACGATGCAGATAGCGAACCACTCTCCCACAGAGCTGTGGCCCAAGCCAAAGCACAGCGTAATCACTAGGCGCGGGACCTCTCAGTCGAGAAGGATGACGGCTGTATATCGAACATTAGAGAACATCTAGCCAGAAATGACCGGCAGGTGTTGGGATCACAGGTGCAGTGTCCCGGTGGTGGCAGCAGGGGGCTCTTGTTCCGGTGAGGTATACGTAGCCGGAGCAGGTGGATCGCGGAGGGCGACGTGGCAGAGAGGCTGTGCAAATGCATGGACAGCTGAGAACATGTTTGCTCCTATCGATCGGCCAAACCACGCAGTCCTTCAACAATGTCCCGTAATTGTTGTTCATGGCCAGCTAGCACAGCTTCCTGTCGTCTAACTAACCACTGACCTCCATATCTGGAAAGTTTGTAATGTCAGATCTCAGGTCAGAGGACCCAAAAGCAGACACTCGGGAACCAATGTAATCCAAAAGCAAACCAGTTTAATAACGGCAGGTAAAAACATGGACAGGCAATGGTCCAATGGCAAACAACAATAAAATCCAAAAGGAAGAAACGTAATCCAAACACAGGCGAAACACTTCAGACAGGCAGGCAGGGCAGAAAGGCTTGGAACCAAAGAAGGTGCAATACTTGAACTAGAAACTAACACAGGGGAGCATACAGACTATAGACGCAAGGGCTGATGAGGGGATAGGAAACGTGGGAGACAATTAACAAGGGGCAGGGCTAGGATAGGAATGCAAAACACAAAGACACAAACAAACACACCTGCAAAAGGGCGAGTTCAGGGAGGTTTGGTTGTAATGTAAGTATGCCAAGTATAGGGTATCTTGTCTTCATTTATATAGCACATTAAACTGATATTTTTTAACTCCCTAACCTTCTTCTGGAGGAATTAAATACTTCTTACATAATTCCAGTTTTGTGGTGTCACAAGATTAAAATATTTATTTTTAATCTATTTTTAATAATATGTGCATAAATTTTTGGGCATGAGTTTTATATTATATATTCATATATTTTTATTAAAAGAAGCTATACACGTTTTGGGGATCGTGGATGAAAACGTTTGAAAACCACTGGCCCTTCAAATGAAGAACCATTAGAGCCTTAGAGGATCACTGCCGTCTATCTCTGTCGGCTCATGTTACAATCACACGGCCTCCAGGCTGGCTTCATTCACTGGCACAAGACAACCGCTAAATGGATTTCTGTCCTTTTACGCCTGTGTGACATAAGTGGAAAGATAAAAGGGGTCATGGGAAGAGGGCAGCGGTTGCCTTCGGAATGCTAAAATGGGGTAAAGTTGTCACTTGACTTGGGCATGTAATGGGAATCCTGAGGCAGCAAGCTCTCTCTCTCTCTGTTTGTCACTTCTTCTCTAACAAAGGAACTCAGACTCTGGGTAGGATATTTAATTCTCAGTGCGAGTGGAAGATAAAGTAGGAATGGTCACACTGGCACACGCTGACCCCTCAAATCCAAAACCCATTAGGACCTGAAGAGTTGTTGACGTGACCCTGTTCTGAATGACTTTCAGGCAAACAAATAAAGGGTTTTTAACTCGACTCAACAAGATGGAAATTACACTTTTTGTAAAGCCTGCTGGTCTTGCCGCCATTTTCACGTGTAAGAGAATGTGTGTGTGTGTGTGTGTGTGTGTGTGTGTGTATGTGTGCGTTACCTGTACATGTGAATGTGTCAGCTCCTTCACATTTTGTTGTGCTGCTGTCTTTCCAGCTGGGCGGTCTATGTCTGCTGGCCATGGGGATCTGGGTAAGCGTGGACGGCAGCTCTTTCGTCAAGATTTTGGGGCCATTTTCCAACCAGGCCATGCAATTCGTCAATGTGGGCTTTTTTAGCATCGCCGTTGGAGTCATCATGGTGCTGATGGGGCTCCTGGGCTGCTGTGCAGCCAAGAAGGAGAGCCAGTGTCTCCTGCTCATGGTAAGTATATTAGTCCATGTATAAGTTGCGGTAGTAGCACTAGCTAGAAGGCTTGCTGGTCTATTTAGCACTGGAAAAATGTATTGAATTGGCTTGCTGTTTACGTAGTTCCCCTTGAAACATGAAGTTAGGATGGGTAGTGTTCAGGGGTCCACAACAGAGAGCCTTAGAGAGGCTAAGGCATGTTAGCATGCCCAAATAAGGTCTGTATATCATTTACTTTATTAGCATAAAGGCTGTGAGCTAGATGGCGCCAAAATGAATCGCATGCTAAACCAGTGTGTGCTAAAGGACAATAACGCTGGTTCTCAATAGCAAATAGCGTCGAAGATGTTTTACACACAACAAGATTTGAGGATATACAGATCTTTTGATGAGACATAAAAAACTATATTCCCCCGAGAGCAGGTTGAGTTGGTAAAAAGTGAACTAATCAGCTAAAAAACTTCTGTATGGGGGCATCTAGCATTGTACTATCAATTAAAATGGTCAAAAAATATAGATTTTAAAAATAAATGAGACAGTCCCATGACAAACGCAAAGCAAAAAAAGGCTAGTAAACTGTTAGCCTCTCTCTCCTAAATCTGAATGCTTACATTCACATTCTCCTCTGCTCTATCTTAATTTGACTAAACTATAAACACAGGTATGTAGGGGTCAGTTTTATTTATTTATATATATAAGAACTCTCTCTTTGCCTCGGAGAGTGATGAAATCACACCACTCAAAGTGTTCCTTATGGGATGAGCAATGAAATACCCTCCACCCAACCACGAAAGCTTTATAGCCCTGGAAAGGGGTAAAGTGCTGACGAGGCACTGTAAAATGTCAGAATGCTCATGCTATCACTGAAAATTACAGTGGGACACCCCACAGCTAGCTATCCCATTTTAAGCATTTCATACAGCCTTGCCTTAATGCATGAACCGACAGTAAGCCCACCCAATACCCATTAGGTTACTCCTGCAACATTTAGAGGACATCTTCAGCGATACCAGCAGGCCTTGTCCTGAATAGCATGTGTGTACATTAGTGCACTCATTAACGGTGGGGCTAACTACCTCCCCGGTCATTCCATGATGAATGAACAAACAGCACCGGCACCGCATTTCCCCCAGTAGACCTACCATCAAATCCACATCCCTCATTGATTTGAATAATGTCTACGCACCATATAGTGTGTGTTCTGTGGGGCCCATTACAGCCCACGGCACAGAATGAGATGCTTATCTGGCCCGTGCTTCTCACAAACAGGTTCCCAGTTGCACAGTTGTAATAGGTTCAATGTAACAATGGAAATGTTGTTAAAATAGATTTATTGCACCTCTGGTCCTTTTGTGAAATAAGCCAAGCTTTATCGACAGTGACTAGGACGAAAGGTACCTGATCAGAAGGTTTGTGTGTGTGTGTGTAAGATGGAGATCGTACTTGATTTACTTACTCTAAAACCTCATGAAGTTTCTCTTTCCAGAGTACAACCCCTAAATTGTTGTAAACAGAAAAAATGTTAAAAACCCAAATAAGACAACAACTATACCATTACAAAATGTGTGCCCTTTTTTACATCTAATAAAATAGAAAAAAAGATAGAATATATATTCAAAATTCTCAAAATTCATCATTGTTTTCTCTCATTGTCTTCTGCCTCCAGTTCTTCTGCATCCTTCTGATCATATTCATAGCTGAGGTGGCAGCAGGCGTTGTGGTCTTGGCGTACTCTTCATTTGTAAGTCCTCCGTCCATAACCCCACCTGTCTCTCTGCATCCACCTTCACCTGTCTGTCTCTCTCCTCTGTCAAATCTGCTCTTTTTCTTTCATTGCCCTCACCCGAGT